>CAUEEP010000515.1:0-42976 GCA_958450365.1 Mesorhabditis belari | reverse complement strand
TTTCAGTTTTACTCCATAGCATTCAGTTTTCGAGAAAATACTGCTGAAGTTTGAGCACTTTTTTTGGAAAAACGACGCCACCGCAGTACGACACCGAATTACTTATCCTCCGAAAAGTCTTCGAATGGTGTATCAAATAGTGTACTTTTTTTCCTTTCCCGCTTTTCCTTCCATGTTCAAATCCCCTCACTGTCAAAATCTTTTTACTTCTCTGTTAAAGCACTAAAAACAATCTTTAAGTCTTTTAAAGTGTCTATAAAGAAGTAAGAAGCTAAAGATGGCTTCTGGAAATGGCAAAAGATGGCTCTTCCCTCTTTGAAAATGTACCGTATTCAAAATTGTGAGCCTCAATCTTTATGGAGCTTCAAATTTCTCTCTCGAACAAACAGTTTTTCGCTCTAAATTTTTTTCTTTGATATCTAATCTTTCTAATTTTTAAAATTTAGCATAATTATCAATGCTTTTGCGTCGAATGATAACAAACACTTGATGGTTGAACGCGCCTGGACCCACTCATTGAAAATCGGCTGAATTTCAAACTCGGGCTTCTGTCGATTTTGAATGAAACGCTGTAGTGCCCGCAATTTTGAACCTAAACAGATTTAGTACCAATCGACGCAGAATTTAATCCCCTAAAAATGAGATAAGATTTTGCTTATACATTAAAGGGTTGTTCTACTAGAAAGGTTTGCCAAAAAAATTTCATTCAAAATCGACTACGACATATATGTTGCCAATGGCTTGCACATTGGGATGCACTGGCTCGTGTTAAAGAGTTTATTAGAGTAAGAAAGATTACGGTAGAAAGAGAAAGGGGACAAAAAAAAAGAATTTTTATTCGTTAACGGCTAGCCGTTAACGAACGATTCGTTAGCGGCTAGCAAAAAATTTCACTCGTTAGCGGCTACGACATATATAAGAGAAACAAGGCACTCGTTTGATTGATTGATTTGATTTTCAAACAGACGCAAAATTTCAAGTTTATATCATAATAGACTTATAATACGGTAATCATTACATTGGTATCAATATCAATAATATTGATCAATATCAATAAAATCGATCAAGACGATCATTGCATTGATCAGTAAGATTAAAATATCAATACCAATTTTACGAGTATGCAAAATTTTAGTCTCTATTTATTTTGTTAAAATTGAGTCACTTCAGCTGAAGAAATCTCTTATTTTTTACCTGAAGCCAACTCTGATTTTTTTGTCAAAAGCTTTTTGAAATATAGTCAAGTTTATGAAAAAATCTAGGAAGAATTAATGGCTTAGTTTTTGAGAAATCACCGTGCAAACTTTTTCCGGGAACTTTGTTTCCAACCTAATAATTTGGAAGGGACCTTTATCCGGTTAGAACCGCAAAGCCTTGTGTTAGCCCACTTAGGTAACTGCTTAATTCAAAAGCTTAGATCAAAATCTAGGTGTTTGATCATATTTTTGAATGAAGTACTTATTTTTAGGTTTCCAACCTAAATAAGTTTCATCTTACTAAAATGTGCAAATGGTAATAAAATACAACCCAGAAGGATCGAAATCAAATAAAAAACTATTGGGTTGGGGAGAATGAGTCGGCGCCGAAAATCAAAAAAATGTCTAAAACTTCTATTCGATTTCGTCAAATAATATGCGTTTGATATGAGTAGAATGGTTAACTAATTCTCTACAAAATCACATTTAAAAGAAAATTCAAACAGCGCCTCCGCTCAAGAAAAAGCCATTTTTTCACAAAAACTACAAACTGTGATCTGGAAAAAACCATTGGTGGGATCTTCCTGCAAATTTGGCAACTTAAGTAATTGAATGTGCTCTATCTTTTTTATATAAACACCAAAGAAGGTTTATGTGAAAGAAAATGTTCAAATGATGAGTCGGACTCTTTGCCATTTTAACCAGCTGCGTTTGGAAGTTCATAAACTCCACGAAAGAAAAGCTTTGTGGAATCTCTCAAAAGTCATTTTGTAGAGAAATAGTGGATCCTTTTGATGAAACCAAACGTATGTTTAAAGAAGGCTTTATGTGTGCAAAAAGTCCCTTTAAAGTTTGGCGCCGACTCATTCTCCCCAACCCAATACTTTCTCCCGCGTAACAAAATGATAGATCCATCTTGATTTAACAGCTTTATTTTATAATTTTAACTAATAAACTCCAACAAAAACCTGCAACAAAAGATAACGTTAATATTTAATAGGTTTTCAGCCATTTTTGATAAGCATATTCATTCGCTTTGGCATTGATTCGACGAGCGCATCAATCTGAACTCTTCCGATTCGGTTCCATGCGCTCACTACTGCTTTTTTCAACCGGGTGACTGTCGAATAGTGCTTTCCATTATCGTAAACATCACGAACCAGCATTCCCCAAAGATTTTCAATGGGATTGAATCGGGCGAACAAGATGGCCAGTCCAATGTTTCGATTTTGTTTCGCTTGAGCCATCGTTTAGTGCCTGCAGCTGCATGAACTGGTGCATTATCATGCATGAAAACCATCGAATTATTTGGGAAAAACACGTAGGTACGGTAAAAGCTTATTCTCTAGCACTTTTTGATAATCCTGAGAATTCATTTTTGAATGGATGAATTCGATCTCAAGCTTTCCATAAGAAGAAAATGCACCCCAAATCATGACGGAACCTCCACCCAAGTTTCTTTTTGTAAAATACTGAGGCGATGTGCGGTGATCATGCCAATAGTACGAAAGGCCGTCGGGAACGTCCAAATTGAGTTTCTTTTCATCGGACCAAACAACCTAAATTTGCTTGTAAAAGAATATAAATTTTAGAAATTACCTCTTTCCATTCATTCGTCCAAGTGTGATGATCATCCGCAAATTTTGCCCTCGCAGCAATGTGATTCGGCTTTAAAGTAGGGGTTGGCATCATTTTGTCTCGCTTTAAATGAGGTGAGTTTTCGATGACACGATAAACAGTCATATGCGAGACATTTAAGCCCAACTCATTTCGAAATTCTTCGAGATCCTTTAATATAATTTGTGGCTGTTTTGATGATGGCCAGTTTCCCGCGTTTCATTAGTTTTCCTTTACGTCCGGTAGATGCCTTTTTTCCATAAGAAGTCGGATTCTTCAGGAAATTGTTGATCACTTTATGAGAACGGCCCAATTTTGTTGCGTTTTTGCGATTGCTCCGTCCAGAGGCGTGGAATGCTTCAACTTTGGCTTTTTCGACAAACGTCCTTTTCTACCCATAATCTAAAAAAGCCCTTGAGTTACGGATAGTACAAAAAGAAAACTGAACAACATCAATTGATAAACGAAAACGTTGTTAAATCAAGGTGGATCTATCATTTTGTTACGCGGGAAAAATGACGAAAAGCATAGAAACATTTCTATAAGCGCAATGTCTTCGCGATGAAATAACAGTTTGATGCAAATTGATTTAAAACTAAATTTTGAACTTGCTTTTGGTCAAAACTTGAATTTTTATTCAAAATGTCTAGTTCCTGGGGCGAAAAACATGGTGGAACTATCATTTTGTTACGCACTGTCATCAACAACTCGGCTCGCTGGGGTGCACTACTATTAGAGAAAATACGATAATTAAAAACTTGCCTTATTTCCCGTTCATCATCGTAGTCTTTACCAAACATTGAGGCAAATGGAGTGCTTCTGATTCCATCTTCTATTTTGCATGAGTTATTGTAAATCTTCATTGCGGCCCTTGATTTCTGAATAAAGTATTCATATATAAAAACAAAAATATGGCGACAGAGATACTGCTTTTGGTCGTAAAAGAGCTGGAATTTGTCTTCTCGTTTTTCCATTAACTTATTTCGAGCCAAACATTATTAGGCAAAAAAGAAAAAACGTATGATTCGTATGAAAATATGGCTACTCAGATACTGCAGTTTATCGTAAAAGCGCTGAAATGTGTCTTCTCTTTTTTCCATTAATTTCTTTTGAGCGATTTATTAAAGGGGAAAATAAATGTAGGCTTCTATTAAAAAAATTCTTTTTGAATTGAATCATTTTCCAGACACCACATAGACCTTTAAATTCCAAATTTCAACTTTCAACTTTCAAACTTTATTTTCCCCATAAATTTTTTGCTGCTTATTTGAACAACTTCTCGTTTTTATATCAAACTTTCTCTTTTTACAATTCACATTTTCAAAAATTTACTTTTCAGTTGGCTGTAAATGAAGAAAGAATTCGTTTTTTTGTTTGTGGCTTCACTGGCACAACTTGTGACAGCAAATGAAGGTCGGTTTGTTTCGATTACTTTGTTCTTTTTTTTGTTACCCGACTCGTCTACTAACTGTTTTTTTAGAATGGATGGAAGGGTGCCACAGCCAGAGTGAAAAAATTGTCATTCATTCGGCTGATGGCAACTGGAAAAACTTTTCGAGTGATGTGACGTCTCAGTAAGAGTTGTTTCGTGAAAGATTTTCCGGGCCCGGCAGCGTCAAAGCCTTAATGAGCTTGGGCCCGATTAAGGCTTGCTCCGGGCCATAATCCGGGCCTTCCCTTAGGGATTTTTGGTCGCTAGAGAAAACCCTTCTCATTTTATCTTCATCAATTACAGTCAGCATTATGGGGTCTATCGAAGGCTCACGTGCATCGCTGATCCAGACAATTTTTCGTTTGTTCGAGTGGGAGTTTCTTTTTCAGTTTATCCTCAAAACTATGTTTCAGATAAACCACATGATGGATTCACCGTCAGAGACAAAAACTATCAGTTGTGGATCGATGCGTAAATGGTTGTACAAAGGTGAAATCGTTGTCTCTGTCGGATGTTTCACGGGTCCACGGGCAAGTTGCTTTGCAAATAAGTTTAGTTAAAGGTATTAAAGGTAGCCAAGCATTTGAAAATTTTCTCGAGACAGCAAGCTTTTAGGCAGATCGGATCCAGAAGCCCGAAAAAGAGGAAAAGATTCGAAATTGGATGGCCGAGTATCACAGAGGTAAAGCGGATCAAATGTATTGGACATTGGGCGGCACCCAGTATGACCAACAAGAGAAAATGCAGGGAATGGCTTCGAAAATCTATAAACTTTTGGTTAACACCGATATGTATGTTTTAGCTCACGATCAAAGCGAAAAGTGTTCTTTTCCGTTATACATCCTCAAAAATAAACCCTCAATCATTTAATGAACGGTGGAGGCAGGCTTTACCCACGCTCATGTCAATGAGTATAGCAAGTACAACTTCCGGAATCCGGATGACCCTGCCACTCACACGCAGACGATCCAGCGTCTATGGGGAAAATGGAGAAACAAGAACCATTGCGGCACGTCATTTCCTATCGAACTACCTCGCTGAATTCATGGTCCGGCAAGGAGTGGGAAAGGACGATTTCTACGTATGGGTGTTGCAACAAATTGCTACGGCATGGATTCCTCATTGATTGATGATCAGGGGTTATTTTTGCGGATGTATAACGGAAAAAAACCGCTGAGTTTCTAGAAAAAATTTTCACTTGCAATGTTTTCTGTGATTTTCAGAATTAGAAAGCAAGTCGCCGTTCTACCGGCAGACTATGTGAATGCTTATAGGGAAAAACAGGCTTCCTCAGAGGACAACTACTACATGAGAACGGCTTTCGTTGGCTTTGGAGACGATAACTCTGTGCTGAAGTTTGAGAATTATGTGATATTTGTGTTTCGTGGGGGCTTTCCGGAGAGATCAAAGCCGGATGCAAAAGAAGGAATCAGGTCAGACGAGGATTTATTGGGCTAGCTAATAAGTAATGGTGGATTTACCGGTAGCTAGCCTCAAACTTAATCAATCTTTGGTCTTATTGGAAAGCTATATTCAAAAAACACCCAGTAGCGAAGACCATTTGTTGATTCGTTCCGTTTTCAAATTTTTATAAGCATTTAAAGCATTTTTATATTAATTTTTATATTTTTATAAGCAAAAAATTCAAAAATAATTTTTAGAAAAAGACCTATAAGGGGGAATCACATGGGTTTTTTTGGAAGAATCATCAATAGAATTTTGAGAAATAAAAAACTTTGATCTGAACACACGTTTTTTGTACGTTTTGAGCCAAGCTCTATCAATTAACATAGTTTTGAAAAGATTCAAAATTTTTGATTCATGTATTCCGCCCTCACCTACTTATTTGGTAGGCTGATTTTGCCACCCCCAGACCCCTGTAACAATACGTTCGCTGCGAGGCAACTCAAATTTGCATACTTCAACTCCATGTTTGAAAAGTTTTAAAGGAAAAGGTTTTGAACGGACGGGAATCGAACCCGACACCCCCTTAGGGCAGTCGTTTTGTAGACGAGGCACTAACCACCTCGGCCACGCCCTCCCTCCCATAGACCGCCGAGGCGTTTGTCGAAATCCGTTCACCGAGAGTCGACATCCAGAGTGTGACGGACACTTCGCTTTTATATATAGTAGATTTTGAATAAATTAATCGATTTTAGATCATTAAATGATCAGGGGTTATTTTTGTGGATGAATAACGGAGAAAAACCGTGAAAAATTTCTGAAAAAAACTTGGATTTACAATGTTTTCTGTGCTTTTCAGAATCAGAAAGCAAGTCGCCGTTCTACCGGCAGACTATGTGAAGGCTTATCGGGAAAGAGAGAATTTGGCAGAGGACAACTACTACATGAAAACGGATGGGTGTTGCAACAAATTGCTACGGCCTGGATTCTTTATTGATTGATGATCAGGGGTTATTTTTGTGGATGTATAACGGAAAGGAACCGCGAAAAGTTTCTGAATAAAACTTTGACTCGCAATTTTTTCTGTGATTTTCAGAATCAGGAAGCAAGTCGCCGTTCTACCGGCGGACTAGGTGAAGGCTTGGCGGGAATCACAAGCCCGGTCAGAGGACAACGACTACCTGAGAACGGCTTTCGTTGGCTCTGGAGACGATACCTCTGTGCTGGAATTTGCGAATTATGTGATATTTGTGTTTCGTGGTGGCCTTCCGAACAGATCAAAGCTTGATGCGAAAGAAGGAATCAGGTCAGAAGAGGATTTTTTAGGCTGGCTAATAAGTAATGGTGCATTTGCTGGCAGCTGGTCCCAACCTTAGCCAATCTTTGATCTTATTCAAAAGCTGTATTCAAGAGGAACACAGTAAGGAAGAACACTTGGATTTACAATGTTTTCTGTGCTTTTCAGAATCAGAAAGCAAGTCGCCGTTCTACCGGCAGACTATGTGAAGGCTTATCGGGAAAGAGAGAATTTGGCAGAGGACAACTACTACATGAAAACGGGTTTCGTTGGCGTTGGATGGTATAACTCTATGCTGAAATTTGAGAACTATGTGATATTTGTGTTTCGTGGTGGCTTTCCGGACAGATCAAAGCCGGATGCAAAAGATGGAATCAGGTCAAACGAGTATTTATTAGGCTGGCCAATAAGTAATGATGGATTTGCTTGGAGATGATCTCAAACTTAACCAATATTTTGTCTTATTCAAAAGCTGTATTCAAGGGGAACACAATAGCGAAGACCATTTGTTGATTCGTTTCGTTTCCAAAGTTTTATAAGCTTTTAATTGGTGCCAAGTCAGCCTGGTACCCAAAAAAGTCTCAAAATCACATTTCAGGATCATTAAATTTTAGCTGAGGCTTGGCGATTCGGTGATCCGAGGGTCAAAGCTTCGACTCCCAACGGTGAGCAAAGTTTCAATTTATTTTTGAAAAAAGACCTAACAAGGGGATGCCACAAAATGGTCAAAACTTGAAACCCAATGGTCAAAACTTGAAAAGAAAAATTTTTATTTCGCTTCGATTTGAGCAGAAATCAGTAGGTTAAGTTATGTACTTTGAAGCCCCAAAACTGAACTTAAACTCATTTTCCCAAGCTCTCATTGTGCTTTTCGGAATCTACGCATAAAGCTACCCGAAAAAAAGTGGTTTTGAAAACAAAAAGTGCCCCCTTCCTAACCTGAATAGCGCCTAGAACCATCAAAGTACCAAACTTCTTTACATTTCTTTGCTTTAAAACCTGAGCTGGTGATCACTAGTCAGAGTAAGAATTAAGACAATACTTTATTTTAGTCGTTGCTTTCAAGACCCTTTTGAATGGCCAGAACGACATGACGAGATCCAATCGCTAGCAGAGCGTGCAGCGACTTATGGGATAAATGGGAAGGACGTGTCGACATTGTGACTGTTTTTCGAAAAGGAGCATACCACAAAACGTGCACTCATCTCTATGGAGCATCTGGTGATTGGATGATTTCTGAGGTGAAGACGTGGAGTCGGCCATGTGCAGCTGGATGTGGCGATGTTTGTGTTGTGCATTTAACGGCTTAATGTCGTTTGAATAAAGGGACGCATGAAAAAGATTCCAAGTAAGCCAAGAAAAGAGGAAAAAGGAAATGCGGCCTTAAAACAAAGTCTCAAAATTTTTAAATGATTTTTCATGTAGTTGAGATTTTAAAATTGAAAAATATTTGATTACATCCACAGCTTTAAAAGAGTTTTCTCGATTAGATTTCATTAATTCCATTTTGATTCCTTTAAAACTTAAAAATGTCTCCAAATAACGAGCAAAATCACAAAACGAGCAATGAGAATCTTTGTGCTTCTTCTCTTGACTTCATGCCTATTTATTTCAATAGTTCAAGTAAGTTGGAGTAAGTTGGAGTTGGAGTACTATAGTAAGTAGTTTGGGTATAAAACTAGTCTAGCACCTTAGTTTAATAACGTCTATTTTAAAATTCATCGTTTCTAGATTTTTGCTAATTTTTAATCATAGATCTTTAAGAACCACTTTAACTTAAGAGAACCGGTTTCTTAATGTTCCTGATGATAATTTGGCAACATCTGCTTGTCATCTGCTATTCATTGCTAAAGTAGGCACCCCAGTGTGTCCGAAACTATTAAAAACAACAGCTCAGTAAACACAAGCACTTGCGGATGAAGCTCTCAGAAAAAAAAGATCCCAATCACTATTACAATTTGAGCAAGTTCCAGTCAAAATTTTCGTTGCTAACTTCAAGAAAAACTCTTCCTTTATCAACTTTACAGAATCTTTTCCCAATCTAGGTTCCGCCCCTTTTTGACCAAAGGCCGCGTGCAGACAGGCGGACGGACAAACGTCTCTTCTGCTTGATATATACTACCAGATTTATTTTAATTGAAGCGCAGTCTCCAATAGAAGTAATTTTATGAAGAGGGTTGAATAATAGATGCAAATGTGCTTCTATTTTTCACCTACCGTATTCTACCTTTCACCTACCGTATTCAACCTATTCAATCGTTTCTCACCTACCAGATTCAACCTACCGTATTCTAATAGAAGCAAATGTGCTTCTATTAGAATACGGTAGGTTGATGCGAAAGAAATTTCGGTTTTTTACAAACATTAAATTTATTCAAAATTTTTTTAGATAACAATTTATTCCAAAAAAATAAGCATCATGGTGATCCATAACATCCCTCCAATGATTCTATACCATCCCTCCAATGATTCTATAACATCCCTCCAACGTTGTTCAGATTGCGGATCCCCTTATCGAAGAACTCTTGATTCTGTGATTGAAAGTAGTCGTTCATCCAAATCTCCAGGGTCTTTCCGATTATTTTCAAATGACAATTGATGATTGATCACATTGGAGATGTTTGGCAAGCTCTCGTCTTGTTTGCATTGGATTGGCTTCAATAATTGGTTCCAATTCATTATTATCGATTGCTGCCGAGCGATGCCCATGTGGTTCGTTTTCAAGTGATTCAATACCTTCTCGGAATCGGACAAACTAGAGCTGGCAGGATCTTTCGGTCATAACTTGTTCTCCAAAAGCGGAACAGCAATCACGATGTGATTCGGCAGCGCTTTTCCTCATCTTGAAATCGTAGAGAAGACACGCGCGCACAACATACTTTTGATCCACCATGATCTAAAGCAATTATTAATTAAAAGGTGAAAGCTCTGAATTAGAAAAAGCGTAAAAATAAAGTAAATATCTAATAGTACAAATATACAAAAGAAAATCAAATAAGATTGCTGATTAAAAAATAGAAAATTTTATACCTACCTAAATTTCTTTTGCATCAAGCTAGTACCTCGAGAATCCTTCACGAACTTACAGTTGTTGTTGTTGTTGTGGTCGTCGTTGTGGTGGTGGTCGTCGTCGTTGTGGTCGTCGTTGTGGTGGTCGCAGTAGCAGTGGCAGTAGCAGATAGTAGCAGTAGATAGTAGCAGTAATAGTAGCAGATAATAAGTCCTGACAAAAACTTTCTTTTTACATTCGTTTTGTGAGGGGTTTTGGAGCGGACAATAATATTGATCGCTTGCACAATCGCTACCCTTTGTACATTTTGAAACATTTGAATGATTTTACCGAGCTCAAGTCAACTATTATATTGCTCAAAAGGCTTTTAAAGAATCTACATTGGTTCGCAAGGAAGCTAAAAGTTTAAAAAGAATGGCTTTATCTTTTTATCTGTTTTTATAAAATCCTTAAAACTTTATCTGTTTTAAGGATTTTATTTATTTGAAAAAAGCAAATCAAATTTCCCGCTGTACTTCTATAGACATTGGAATTACTTTGGAGTAGCTACAATCTGTCAAAAAATTATAGACGCACCCTGTTTTTTGCTAGTGTAGAGCCGGATATATGTGCTAGTCCAGTGAAAAGTATTTTTTTAGTTTCTTTAATGTAAAAAACAACCCATGGTCTTCAGCACAAGGAACTTTGGAGGTGGATCATGTATGGTATGGGGAGCCTTTCGAGACGGTGAGCTGGTCGACTTAGAGTTTATTTCGACCCGGATGACATCGCTTGACTACAAGTGTTGGACAAACATCTAGCCGTCTATCTGAACAACAATCCGGGCAATAACTTTACTTTTATGCACGGTAACGCGAGTACTCATGCAAGTTGCTCCACAAGAGATTGGCTGAAAAAATCGAAAATCGACACTCTCGCGTGGCCCGCTTGCAACCCGATTGAGAATGTGTGGGGGACAGTTGTTTGAGATGTCTACAAAGGAAACAAGCAATATTTGTGCTTAACTGAACTCAAGAAAGCCATTCAAGTAGCCTGGAACCGGCTTTAGCTAACAGCGCTCCATGACCTTGTCTCTTCGATGCCGAGACGTCTTTTTGAAGTTGGACTAAAGCAAGGAGGGACCACACATTATTACTTTATTTGGTTTGTGTTGTTATTTTTATTTCTGTTAACTTTTTCTTGATAAAATAAAAGTCCGTCTATAATTTTTTGACATAAAACGTTTTTTGTACGATAAAGTACTTTGGATGAGTGAAATGACTTCAAATTTTGCATGGGTTGTGTTTTTTACATTAAAGAAACTAAAAAAACACTTTACACTGGACTAGCACTTTTGTCCGGCTCTAAACTAGCAAAAAACGTGCGTCTATAGTTTTTTTGACGGATTGTATTGAGTTGAGAAAACAGCTGAAAACTTACATTTGTCATCGCAATGGCAAAGAAAGAAACCAAGAGGCGAAGGCTTTATCGTTTTGTATCGATAAAAGTAAAATGTTTGTCTATTTTCAGAAATCTCATAGTACTTCAAAGGAACTTTGTTGAATTAATGATATAAGAAGCTATTTTATGCTATTTTTATTTTATGAAAGGCTATTTTCAAATACTGATATTATTGCCACAAAACATTGTTGTTGATTTTGCTTAAAATGAAAAAAAAAGTAAAGCCAACTGAACCAGCAGAAGTTGTAGTTTTGTTCAGAAAGATTAGATCACTGGCCTTTTCAAATTCGCGTGGGCATTTGCACTTCTTTGTCTTCAAAGAAGATCAAGTTCAAGTACGGTTTAGGTTCTCTGATAAGGGCTCTGGACACCTCACAAACAATCATTTCCGAGTTAAAATCACGATTTATCACCATGAACTGATCATTTAAAAGACGAAGTGTAAAGGAGATAAGGAAAGAAATGTTTTTCTTGAGAATTCTCCTCTTTATTTCTCTCTTTTATTTTGGAAAAGCCATTGATTGTCCGAATGGAACGATAACCGATTGGAATGATCATCTTTGTGTTTATTCTGGAAATCAGGGTGAGTGTAAAAGCTCTAATATACGGCCAAGCATGTCAAGGGCCTACGACCACTCCTTCAAAATTTCTCGTTTCGGTCCGTTTTTTAACATTATCGGCCTTGTTAGTCAACTCGCCAGCTCGGTCACTAGGAGCTAGACATGTTTTTTGGCAAAATCAGATCGGATCGGATCGGATTGGGCTAGCCAGATCGGTTGGACGGATGAGACCGAATCGGATCGGGTTAGCGCGATCGGTCGGACCTTTGGATCGGATCGGGCTAGCCCGATCGGTTGGACGGAACGGACCGGATCGGACCCAATCGGATCGGATCGGGTTAGCCCAATCGGTCGGACCTATTGGATCGGATCGGATTAGACTAGCCCGATCGGTTGGAGGGCACGGACCGGATCGGATCAGGTTAGCCCAATCGGTCGGACCTATCGGATCGGTCCTGATCCGATCCGATCTGACATGTTTACTAGGAGCTTTCAAAATTCACAGCTCTGGCTGGCACGCCCTCCTAATCATTTGTCTTCCAATGGCCATGAGAAAATATGGGAATCTACGCATAAACCAAGTCACTCGTTCACTTCAGCTCTGATTCTATGACTGTGCTGTCCAATTGAGTTCTTTACATTGCTATTTGAAGCTTAGAACTTCTAGAAGTTGACACTATCTACGTTAAAAGTCCAATTATCTCCTTTTCAGCTCTTCCCTATACCGATGTTCTCACAAAATGCCATTCGATGCGCGGTGATCCGATCAAAATCACGAACATGTTCGAGAATATGTGGATTCACGGATTTTTCAATTCAAGTTAGTGAAATAATTTCAACTAAGAGAATATTATTTCAGCGACGTATCTTGGCGTTGAGCGAAACTCAAATCAAGTTTGGACCTATTCTGATGGATCCTCGTTGACTTACCAGAATTGGGCACCAGGTTTGAGGAATTTCTAGTAACAATGAAAAAAGGATGGACGAAAAATGCAAGACAAAATATCCGTTCCATTTCAGGAGAGCCGAATCTGAATCTCTCTAACAACTGCACCGTCATGGATACATCAACTTCTAAGTGGATGGCCGCCGATTGCTTGACGCCTCGATTTTACATTTGCTCGATAAATATGGATCGTAAGAGTTTGCAATAAGAAATCTACTCGACATGTGCGTTCGGTTCGGTCTTGGTTTTGAGTCAAACTAACTTTGTACCCATGTTTTGGTATCTTTCTATCTTCAAAGTGCTCTCGGACTAAGAGATTTTTCATTGACTGAAATAAAATTGTTCGGCATGGAGCTAGGCTAGCTGCTAGTAGTCTACAAACTGCAGAATGAAGAATCTGGGGAATATGCTGGATTGGAGATAAGTTCAGAGTTCAGGTTCTTGGTTGTAGAGCGTTTAGCAGTGTGTAGGCGAGCATTGTCATGCTGCGATCTGTCTTTTTTTCATTTAGTCTTTTTATCTCAAGGACTCTAGCCAGATTCTGCAATTGATCACTGTATAGTTGAGAGTTAAGTGTTTGCTTGCTATCCTATCACTGCTAGCACTCCCAGGATTCAATAACTAACTAACTAACTCCCAATAACAACGTCAAACGAATCTGAAATGACTCAATTTGGATCTGATTTGATTTAATTCCAACCTGCCATGACTCAATTCGGATCTGATATCTGATAGATCTCTCGGGACGGTCGTTTTCGATCCAAAGATTTATCCGCAGTTTTAAACTTGTGAAACTATAGATCCTGTAGTCTTGGAGAGAGAGAGTGTGATGATCATACCATATACTTTTTTTATGTAGCATAGAGTTAGACTTGAGCATTTAGCTCAAAATGAACATTTAGTGAACCCAATTAGCATAAGATGAATATGTCCATTTGGTAAATTTGCACTAATCACAAAAAGTAGTTTGAAAAAAATAAAAAAAGCATGCCCAATCGATGAAATGATTTGAAATAAGGAAAGTCTTGTCTCTTTTAGTGGTAAAGGGCCAACTACCAAAAAATTTCTTTTCTTTGACCTGACTCATTCCTTAGTGGCCAACCCAATCCACTGTAATCGAATCTAAATGTTACAAGATGAATTTCAGAGCTGAAATGTCCCTATGGTTGGGTCTACAACAATCAGACTGAATACTGCTATTATTTACACGTAAGTGAAAGGATTCTCATTTCATTAGGATTTCTTTTTAGGATTTCTTTTTAGAATTTCACCTATCCAGACGGTGTTCATTGGGAATTGTACAACGTGACAATGGCTGAGTTGATGTGTCAAAAAATGGATGCTCATTTAGTGTCAATTCATTCGGATTCGGAAAACGATTTTGTGATGGGTAAGCGTAGCCGTAAATCACTTGTTTTTATAAAACCCGAAATCATAAATGTCGTCAAATTATCGTGAAAGCCTATCGTCAAATTTAAACGCATTTTCTTCTCAAAAATTTTTCTTTCAGAGCTAGT
Source organism: Mesorhabditis belari (assembly GCA_958450365.1). Lineage (NCBI taxonomy): Eukaryota > Metazoa > Nematoda > Chromadorea > Rhabditida > Rhabditidae > Mesorhabditis > Mesorhabditis belari. Next base: position 28,557 of record CAUEEP010000515.1, on the reverse strand, counting down.
CAAATCACAAGTTCATGGGCTTTTCAATGTGGCTCCTGGAAATTATACATGTGGCTATTCCTATGCCTACATTGGCTACTATGGGAATGCGACAATTGGAGCTGGAATGTGGACTGATGGATCGCCTGCTGATTATGTTCAGAATGGGATGTTGGGTGACTTTTATAATGGACAAGTGAGTTGTAGCCTTCTAACTGTTTCTGAAGTTCGCTAGATTGCAAACGATGGCTCGTGCAGTCTCCGAGGATGGGGCTGGACTCCTGGGGCACCGAGAGCACGCTTTGTCTGCAAGAAGCCATCAAAAGATTAGCTTGCAATTAAAAATACGATGGCATTGAACATCTAAACTGTTTTCATTTCTAATCAATAATTTCTAATCCATTTAAATAGCTTGTCTTTGTAGAACACTTGTATAAAAAAACATTGTTGGCATCTTTACACGCCCAGGCTGACAGCAGCTAATCAGCATTTAAATAGTTATTATCAATGATTTCTCTGTGGGTTTAAAATGATCCAAATCTCGTGTGAACCTCAATATCACTTTTGGCGCAGAGGCGTTTTTTGGATGGGTACGAAAAAGGGCATAACTCAAAAACTAGAAGATCTCTGGTAAAATAATTCTAAATTTCAGAAACTACAGAAAATTTTCTACATTTTTGGTTATGAGTTCAATAGGTTTTGATAAATTTGGCATGATCTACAAGTCAAAAACCTTGCGTCAAATGTCGTCGGCCACCCTGTATGTGTCGTAGCCGATTGCTTTCCCGTGATGGCCCCCCTTCGACTCTGCGACTTTCAAAAGCATAGCGATCGCTTCTCGATGAGGTCAAGCTCGCATTTCTGAAAATACACATTGAATGCTATGCACCATTCGAAAGAGGAAAGAAAATGGGACAAATTCATGACAAATTCACGTTTTACACAACGTCAAAGGATACTTTTAAATTGCATAAAAGTTAGTTCAAAAAGAGAAACTTGGGTAACCAAGATCTAGCTTTTGGGCTAGATCCCATATCCCAAGTCGACGTTAAGTTGAAGCAATTCTCTATGGAGCTTTGTCTAAAAGAAGATTTCTTGAAAGCGGAGAGATTTTGTTGAGTAAATGAAACAAATCCTGACCAACTAGCATTAGAGGATTAGTTATAGCGTTGGGGCGCTAAGGAACTATTGCTTTTTGATTTTGTTTGTTATTATCAAAGTTGAAAGAAAAGTTGAGTCAAATAAACTCTTTTCAACTCTTTCGCTTTTAAACTCTTAAGCTTCTAAACTCTTAAGCTTCTAAACTCTTAAGCTTTCAAAGTCTTTCGTTTCCAATTTGGAATAGTTTCCTAGTCACATTGATTTTTCACCTAAAAAGTGTAAAGTAAAAACAAAGCCAACCGACCTAAGCCTTTGAAAAATATTTCTCAACAAAACTTCTTACTCATTCAAAAGTGGGGGAAAAATGACAATTATAACTTTTCACTTTATCTTAACCTTTTCAAATCTGAAACAAAATTTCATCAAGAAATGTTTATGATCCAAGACTTGATAAAGTTTTAACAAAATTTTACAAAAAACTTTACAAAAACCATTTAGCTCAAAAACATCTGATTTTATGTCGAAAATTAAAGCTGATAATCATTTTTTTGATTTCTCATAAGCTTTTTCATTCCAGGAAATTAAAACGTTTTTTTTCCGCTTCCGAAAAAACTTTCTTATCAGTAAGGCATAAAAATTGCCTCCAAAAGTTTGTGTGCACATTTTTACTTTTAAAGAAAACAAAAGCTCAGTTAAATTGCTATTTTCTTCATAGAAAAACATCCTTTTTTATAGTTTTTTTTTTTGAAAATTTGTTTTTTATTCATTAACTTTTCGAAGAAGATCTTGAACCGATTTTCTTTGAAACTTGAGATTTTCAATTGCGATTAGATTAGTTGAATATTGATTTCCTCTTGGTTTTTACGTTAATGTAACTTCAGAAATCAAAACATCGTTTAGCATCGTCATCGTTTAGCAAAGATCGTTTAGCATTTAGCTAGCATCGTCATGAATCTATCAATTCCTCTATTCTTATTCATTTTCTTCTTCACCAAATCGGCTAATGGTTTCCTTAACTCGATCTCGGCGTTGAATAAGGCTTGTCCAAATAGCAAAAAATATTCGAAAGCTTTGAATTCGTAGAAATTTGTTTAGTTTTAAGAATTCTCCCATTACCATCACCATTTTAAATCCCATTTAAATCGTTTAGAACTTTGAAATCTTAAACTAGACCTTCCTTCGAATTAAATATGATAAATTCGATTGGGAAAAAGAGCTAGATTTGGTGAATTTAATTCAATTTAAATAGTTAAAAGTTGAAGCAAAGTCTCAGTTTCTCAGGATTCAGTTTTACTAAAAGAATGAGCTAAATTCGATTTTTCAAAGATTCGATTCGAAATCAAATCCCTAGAGGTCTAGAGATTTGACTGAATATCTTCAAATTCGTAAGACTAACAAAACAAAAAGTTCCTTTCAAATCGTTAAATGGTTTAAATTTTCGTTTTCAGTTAGCCGAATTGGGCAAGAAAGTCTACGATTTCTTCGATGACAACAAGGTGAGAATTTTTGGGTATATCGGTTATATCCCACAAAATTTTGCATTTTCCCAAAAAAACAATAATCACCCAGTCATGGGTGGGTAGAAAACGGAAATTTGCTCGACAATCCACCAAACTACAGTCGACTTTCTCTATAACAGAATTCTATATAAATGCTTTATTCAGGGGCGGATAGAAGCGAATCAGACAATCATAGCGGCATATAAAATGTTGTTAGAATACTTTCACAAAAAAGAAAGCAAACTAAAAACAGTACAGTAAGACTAGATATAGCGGAAAGCTCTATATAACGAAATGGAATTTTGGTCCCGACGCCAAGCTTTATATAATGGAAAAATTTTTTAGTTCCTTTCATCCCGTTATAGAGAGAGTCGACTGTATTTTCCATTTTTCATCTAGCATTTTCGCATTCAATATGTTGGCTTTATGTAACGGCATCAAAATATTCAGTCTACAAGAAGCATTTTGCAAAATCGATTTATCAATTTAGCATTTAGAAACTTTGCTTAATGCTAGGCGCTGAATTTAGCAAAATTGAGATTTGCTTCTTGTAGATTGAATATTCTGATGCCGCCACATAAAGTGAACATATTGAATCAGTAAAAAAAGCAAATATCGTTTAGCATCGTCATCGTTTAGCATCGTCATCGTTTAGCATCGTCATCGTTTAGCAAAGATCGTTTAGCATTTAGCTAGCATCGTCATCGTCTGCTAAATCAAAACTTGCTAAATGCTTTAGTGGACGCCTTGAATTTTGCAAAATGGAAGTTTGCTAAATTTAGCAAAACTCGAAGTTCCAAAAAAGGTTTGGTGACCGAAAGATTTTGCTAAACTTGGTGCTAAACGCTAAAGCATTTGGTGTTGCCGTGACAGATCGAATGTCCATTTTGACAGCATTTCGATTAAGGTAAAGCTTTCGCTTTGTGAGAAAGAAATCGATGATACCTTTTTCATTAAAAGTGAGCAAAAAGAGCGACAAAGTCATGATGGGTTATAGGAAATTCTTTTTTCTTCTTTGCTTGGGGTTTTTTTGATTCAAAAACAAATGCAAATCAAGTGGAAACACAAATTTTGTGAGGATATAACCGATTTTTTGCAGAAGGATTTGATGAGTTTTTTTAAAAATGCAATTTTTTTTTTGGATATAACCGATAAGTATCAAATTTTCTTAGAATTTTTGCTTTCATTTGCTCAAATTCAGGCTCAAACCACAGTCGGGGTGATGCTCTCGAAAAATGTGTCAGCCGAGAAAAAGATACAGGTTTCAAAAAAATTAGTATACTTATTAGAAAAAATCTACAAGTATTAGTTTTTCAATTCTAGATTGCTTCACAACTTGCCGAGCCAGCGATTCGCACAAATCCGAAGCTGAATCGATTGAATCAGGATTTGAGGTGGGCGCGGTGTACTTTCTGCTTGAGAAAATGTAAACACACTTTTTTCTGGCGCACTATCTAAGCACCGATTTTCCAGGGAGGATTTGAACGCGACACTCACCGGATTACGGAATAATTGGCTAATGAAACGCACGTTGGATTCGGTTTTGAAACAAAAGCTTACGTAAGTTTTTGGAAAAAAAACCATAGAATTCTAGAACTCCATTTTCATTTTAGCAAACTTGAAACTTGGGTTTGAAAATAAGCTTTGATTTTTCATCAGATCTTTCAGAAATGAGAAATTTCAGATCAAGCATTGGCAGTATGCTTCAAAATGGAACCATTGAAAAATTGCCTGTCTCTTTTGCGAAAGACGCGAACCGGTTAGAAATCGGAGAAAAACTTTTAGGCTCTTTCGTAGTTTTTGGGTATTTTGAATGGATCGTCACACTTTGAAGGCCCATAACTTTGTCCAGAGACAATATTTTTACTAACTTTTTATATCATTGTACAGAGGACATCTCAAGCTTTCAAATAATACAAAATAGAGCCAGATTGGATTTTTCATTCCTATGCAGACAAGGCGACACGACACTGGAGTTGGATAGGGCTCATTTTCGGAGTTGGCTCTGATTTTCGCCGACTCAATTATCCCATCAAGCTCTATTTTGTATCATTTGAAAGCTTGAAATGTTCTCTGTACAATAATGTAAAAGTTAGTAAAAATATTGTCTCTGGACAAAGTTATAGGCTTTCAAAGCGTGACGACCCGTTCAAAATACCCAAAAACTACGAAAAAGCCAATTTTTCTAATAAAATTATAACAAAATCAAAGGTATTTAATGAAACACTCTGGAATTGAAAGAAAATTTTCCAGAAAACTCGCCGAAGCTCTCTACCAAAATGGCCGGTTGACGATTCAATTGGCGAACAATATTTCTGGGTAGAAAAATGATTTTTCCAATTCAGAATTGAAATTTTGGGTGACGGGACCTCGCATGATAGTCTGATTATCGATTTGGGAAGGGCTATTACATCGAAATTTGAGGTCAGCTATAGTTTGTGTGCTTTGTGCTGAAAAATTGGTCAACACACACTTTTTGGTGTACTTAATTCTTCTAATTCCTTGCGAAATGAATCGTGAAGAAATCGATGCGCCAGAAAGGTTGTGTTTGCAAAGCACAGAAAACTTACTAGTGATCTTTACACAAAGAGTTGTTTCTTTTGAAAGAAGCTTTTCGTTTGTAGCAAATTGTAAATTGATCTCTCAATGAAAAAAATGAAAATGGTTTCAAAATAAAGAGCTTTTTCTTTAGCTAAAAATCACTAATGCATTGTTTTTTAGGTGTTTACTTTGAACTCTAAAACTGTACTTTCTTTTTGGTGCACTCAATTCATTCTCCTTGTAAGAAAAATGGAAAATCAAGTGCACCAGAAGGGTTGTGTTTTTTCACACTTTTCAAATCGATAGATCATTTTGTCAAAACTTACAGAGTCTTTCCATTGAATGGAGCGAAAAGTTGACCTCGGTTCTCAACGGCGTTTCGGCGAACAAAATGCTTATCGAAGCGTTTCAAGGAAAAGTTAGTGATGAGAAGATTGTTTTTTTGTCAAATATTTTCTTTCTTTTAGAAAATTTTTCAAGTTACCATATTTTCTCTAATAGTAGTGCACCTTGATCATCGTCTAAATTGCTCGAAATCTCGAGAACTGCTTATCAGAACCTATCGATGTGGGGGCGGAAAATGTAGCTGACGATGTGATCTAGTGGGGGATTCGAGTGTTGAGCTTCTCTGAAAACTTTGAAAGTCGTAAAATCTTCACCAACTCGGCTCGGTGGTAGGGGAAATACGGTAGTGGTTTTTGTGGATTTGTGGAAAATGTGGTAGCACCCAAAACTCCAGCCAAAGTCGTAATTTTGACACTTTCTTCAATACAAACGTTTTTCGGGCAAAGTAAAAAAGATGGTGCACCCAGAGCGCTGCCTAAATTACTCGAAATCTCAAGAACCGCTTATCAGAACCTATCGATGTGGGGTCGGAAAATGTAGCTGACGATGAGATCTAGTGGAGGATTAGAGTGTTGAGCTTCTAGGAAAAATTGGAAACCGTAAAATAGGCATCAACTCGGCTCGCTGGGATGCACTACTATTAGAGAAAATACGGTACTAACGGTACTAGAAATACAAAATCAAAAGATCTACCGTATTCTCTCTAATAGTAGTGAGCGCTGCCTAAGCGCTCTTTTATTCTTTTTTAATAGTCTTCTATTTCTTTCTTAATAGTCTTCGGTCTTCATTCGAAGAAATACGGTAGACTAAAATAAACAAATTTTCAAATTTTTCAAATAGTAAACGAAAAAAGAAATCATCAAAATGATTGAGTAAACGCTTTGTTTGAACATACCCAAACTTGAAATCTCAATTTTGAATTTTGAAAACTCGAACTTGACTGTTTAAACCGAACAGCCGATTATCCTATTTTACAGTATCCGATAATTTTATTCTAATACTAAATAATATCTTATATTTTACAGTATCCCATTCTTATTTTCATTCTTTCAAGGTGATGGCCGGTCTTGACCTGCTGGGAAACGAGATGAACTTCTCGAAAGCGACCACCGACGATTTTCGGAAGAATCTTTACAAAGTCACATTTCTTGATACAATCTTCCGAGCTTTTGAGTCAAAAATTTGAGATTTATGAATATAGAATCCAAATTTATTATTACCTAATTCTCAAGTCAATCATTGAAAGTGTAGACATTTGATGTCTGTTTCGATACAACGATGCAAAACATCGAAGCCAAGTACGACAAAGAGCCGGGAGTGCTGCAAAAGCTTCGAACACAGGTTTTTTAAGATTTGAAAAAGATCCGAAAGAGCCAAAAGATCTAAAAGACTTTTAGCAGTAAAGTTCATTTCAAAAAATGGCTCGTAAAGTTGTTAAGTATGAATTTTAAAGCCGTTTCAAATGGTACAGAATATACTAGAAATTTTAAAGCCCCTTGTTAAAAGTAAATAAAAATTAAATGCTTTAAATTTAAAAGCTTTTCAAAAATGAGTTTCAATCAACTTCACTACTTTTATGAATGAAAATTTGTAACTAATTTATGATGAATTTTTCAGTTCGAATCTCAATTCGATGTTTCTCAAAGCAGATCCGAATTCAGCTTGGTAGAAAAACTAACAAATTTTTAAATAACAACTTTACAGACAAATTTCTGGAAAGAAACGAGCACAGCAGAGAATTTGGAGCTGATGACTGAAATGGAGAGACTTTTCGAGAAGAAATTGACCGAACACTTGGCGAGTGAGTTGATGGGGAATTGTTGGGAAAAGTCAAAAAAACTTTTGTGCTTTGTGAATTACTTTCTTAAAAAAATCAATTTAAAATGCTACATAGCTGCTTATTTAAAAATTCATCAGTTTTGAAAGAAGTTAATGACTTTGTCGGGGTTGATTGGTGAAAAATGGAATGGTCTAAGCTTTGCGAAGTTGAAACATACTAGAAAAAAGTGTTTTTAACACATTCGCGACATTTGTGGGCGTACAGTCGCGTAGTCGCTAACACTTTTACCGGATAATTTAGTGAATATTCAAAGATAAACTAAACTTTTATACTCATTCAATAGCTTTGAATCTTCTCTTGAAAACTAGTACGAGAAGTTACCAAAAACTTTCTGCGAAATGAATAAGAAAATCTTGAAAAGCTTGAGTTAACACGAAAAAAATAATCGTCATTAGTATGTGGGCCAGATCGTCGTAAATGTGTTAAGCACTTTAGTTTTGAAAAATCTATTGGTTTAAACACAACACACACACACCAAGAATTGCTGTGAAATGGCTTGGCTTCAGTTTCCCAAAGTTGAAACATTGTTCTTCTAAGGTGCCAAAGCATTTGCCAAGCAAGTGAATAATTTAGAACAATTAGAACAAGAACTTACAACGAGAATTTAAAACAAGAACAAAAAAAACAAAAACAATTGAACAAGGACGAAATAATTTGAAAAACAGGGCAATAAACTTGATTCATTTAGTCAGAAATTGGTTTGACCTTAAAAACATTGAAATATTCAATCTAAAATCGCTAATATATCAACAGTTAGACAAAATATCTTGAAAATAATAACCTTGAAAACTTACTGCGAAATGAATAAGAAAATCCTGAAAAGCTTGAGTTAACACAAAAAAATAATCGTCATTATTATAAGCCAAAAGAGATTAAACGGTTATGAGATTAAACTTTATTAAGCACTTTGTTTCAGCGCAATATTTCAACGACAACGAGTTGGGCCCATATCTCGGGCGATCGATCCATTTGCTCCAGAAAACGATGGAGACAAATTTCAAGTTTGGTAAATTTGGGAAATTGAATGACTAAAAGAAGTTTAGAGATATCAACGAGCTTTCGTTTCAAAACACCGATCTCAAGAATTTCATCGAAAATCAGGCACATTTGGAGCACGAGAGGAAATTCATTGAGGTGGGTCGAACTTTGGGATCTTTCTATTGTTAGGATTTTGAAAATGATTTGGATTCCTTGAAACAAGTTACTTTGGGGCTTGTGGTGAATTTCTTATGAAAACAAAGGAGAAAAAAGGCTAAAGTTTCAATATGAGCTATAGCTTAATATTGTTACTATAAAAATCCTTTAGTGTCCAGCAAAACTCTCAAACCAATAGTCATTAAAATGTGTTTTCTCTTTTTGAATCCGTTTTCTAAATGGTGACTCCTTTTTGCCGTAATCTAATCTCCAATTTTTCCAATTTATCCACTTTTCGCATCTTTCGGGATATTCTTTGCTATTGGTCTGAGGGTCGCTGGTTCGACTTCCACCGGTGACAATATTTGTCAAAAATTTTTTGCTATGCTTCTGAAAATTTGTGTCTAGGGGTTATTTTTGACGCTGATCACGAAACACATGTTTTTAGCCTAGGGTTCTGCACGGAAAACTAACGAAACGTGAAAACAGCCATTTTTTGGCTCTGCCGCCCTTGACTAAAATAGCTGTAAAAACTTTTAGACAAGATATATCTCAAAACGGTTTTTACCAATCGATCCGTCTTGAATTCAGCTTTAGGATGAGCTATAAAACGTCAAAATTGGACAAATTTACGGTACTCTCCCAAAAAATCGGAAAGGACTTTTCCATCAACCCAATAGATATCTTCTAGCCAAATAGCACTAGATCATATGTGTTGAATTGATGTGAAATTGAATGAAATCGAGGGTATTTGTGTGTCTTTTTGAGATTGGATTGGATTCCCTTACAAGTGGATTCCCGATGTCACCAAACACGCCGAAATTTTGAAAAGGATCAAACGAAGAACCAGTGAAGATACAAAAGGAAAAAGGACTCCTCAAGAAATAAATTTGTTGGCGCGCTTTACTTTGCAAAAGGAGAACGATCTGAAAATCATCTACAACATTGGAAGAACCGGAGAAATGAAACGAGTGATTATCAAGGAAAATCTCTCTGAACTATTGATCAAAACACACAAGGATCATGGACACGCTGGAAGGGACATAATGTGGAAAGCACTAAGGGAATATCATGGAATATCTAAGGATATCATCGAGAATTTTGTCAAACTCTGTCCTGAATGTGAATTGAAGAAAGGCACGCCGAAAAAGGAGTCGTTGTCAAGCCAATTATCACCAAACAACAAAACGAGCGGGCCCAAGTGGATCTGATCGATTTGCAATCAGTACCAGATGGGGATTTGGATGCGTAAATGTATGCCATAAGTCGAACGTTTTGTGCAACAGTCGATGTCACGATCTACCTTAGGGAAGTTGTTAATTAATTTTTTTGTTGTTAAGCTTGTTTGTTTATTATTTGTTTGCAATGAATTGTTGAAAAGTGAATAAAACCTGTAATTCATATAGCAAAAAAATTAAGCAAAATTTACTTTCAGTTAGATGACATAACCTTTCGAATTTGGCAACAGAAGTTACCGCTTGAGGTGCTAAAATATTTGGTTCGATTAACCTAACTTTTTTACTTGCATGTGAGATAAATCTGCATTGCATTGCAAATGTTTCGTTAAAAAACTTTCAATCACTAGTGGCGAGTCGATGATGATTGAATCACTAGCGGCTGAAAATCCCAGCGGCTGCAACATATAAAAAAAATATGGCTACTCGGATACGGCACTCGTACTACAGTTTATCGTGAAAGCGCTAAAATTTTTCTTTTTTTCCATTAACTTATTTCGAGCCACATATTATTAGGAAAAAATGTATGATTCTATCAAAAAAATTCTTCTTTAATCGAATCATTGTCATAACATAGACCTTAAATAAAACATAAAAATTCGATAAGAAAATGAAGTAGTCAAATGAAATTCCAAAGTCTTAGTATTGATTTGAACAACTTCTCGTTTTTATACTAAACTTTCTTTGTTACAATTCACATATTATAAAATTTGCTTTTCAGTTACTTGTAAATGAAGAAAGAAATAATTTCCTTCTTTGTGGCTTCACTGGCACAAATTGTGACAGCAGATGAAGGTTCGTTTGTTTCGATCGATTACTTTGTTCTTTTTTTGTTACCCAATTCTTCTACTGACTATTTTTTTAGAATGGATTGAAGATTGCAACAGCCAGAGTGAAAACATTCACATTCATTCGGCTGGTGGCAACTGGAAAAACTTTTCGAGTGATGTGACGTCTCAGTAAGCGTTTTCGTGAAAACTTTCTCGGGCTCGGCCCGGTAAAAGCCTTAATCAGCTTTGGACTCGATCAAGGCCTGCCCCCTATGGCCGGCCCTTGGCTCAAGGCCGCTAGGGACAACCCTTCTCATTCTATCTTCATCTTTCATTTACAGCCAATATTTTTTTTGGCTCGATCGAAAGTTCACGTGCACTGCTGATCCAGACCATTTCGCGCTTGTTCGAGTGGGAGTTTCTCTTTCAGTCTATCCTCTGAAATGTGTTTCAGATAAACGACCAGATGGATTCACCGTCAGACACAAAAACTATCACTTGTGGATCGGAGCGTAAATGGTTGTGCAAAGGTGAAGTCGTTGTCTCTGTTGGATGCTACACAGGCACACGGGTGAGTTTTTACGTTTAGTTGAAGGTATTGCGAAAAAAAGTTGTTACCATATCCACGAGAGGCAGCAGAGACAGGAAGCTTTTAGGCAGATTGGATCCAAAAGCCCGAAGAAGAGGAAAGGATTCAAAATTGGATGGCCGAGCATCACGGAGTCAAAGAGGATCAAAAGGATTGGACATGGGGCAGCAGCCAGTATAAACAACAAGAGAAAATGCAGAGAATGGCTTCGGAAATCTATAAACTTTTGCTTAACACCCATAATATGTAAGTTTTACCTTAGCTCCTTATCAACGCGAAAAGGGTTCTTGTAATACATCCTCAAAAACAAACCCTCGATCATTTCCGTTATACATCTGCCAAATTTGCATCTTTCCATGAACATGAACAAGAAAAACCACAGAAAATTCTTTTTCGCTGTTTTCTAAGGGCACGGTGGATTCATGATTCACTTACCGACTACCGAGGCCGATGCAATCTCGTTCTTTCAACAACGCATCTTGATTATTACTCGCACATGCGCCAACCATCACGTTGTGAAGCTATTGCTCAATCAGAATCTCCAATGCAGATGCGACAAAACGTCCTACTGGACAGCGATCGACCTGCGTGTTGGCTCATGGATGGAGAGAACCAAAATCCCGTTTCTCACAATCCTATGATTATGAATGGACTCAACAGTGAACCTCGATCAACTATTGTGCCAAGAATTGGAGATGAATCACCGCGGTCGACTTCTACAACTAGGATTCTTTGCCTGGAATATCTGGTAAACAAGCTGAGAGGAAAAATTGGAGAAGCCAATCGAATTGACGAAGTGAACGAGGCTTTCTTCTCGAAATGTGGGCCGAATCTGGCCGCAAGTGTGGATATTTAGAGGAGTTTGCGGGAAACTAAGAAATGTTCTCTGGTTGAGGTGACCCCATTGGAAGCGATGATTCAGCACATCAAGCCGGCAACCCAAATTTACTCCGATTGTTTGCGAGGATACAATACGGAGCAGATGGGAGAGGCCGGCTATACCCAAGGTCAACCACAAGTACAACTTCCTGAATCCGAAATTTCTGGCTGGGTCTTTTGAAGCTAACGTATAATTAAATCTCTCGAGTTAGATGACACCCTCCCCTTCTTTTCTGCGCCCCCTCCGAAACTGTAACAATACTAGGATCTATCTCTTAGCCCTTAAAAGCAATATCGCGACCAACCCTTCAAAGCACCTATACTGGGAAGGCATGGCCTAGGTGATTAGCTTTAGCGTTCTATCTACAAAACGACTCCTCTACGGGGGTGTCGGGTTCGATTCCCGTCCGTTCCAACCTTTTTACTTTTGTTATCAAGCATGGAGTTGAAGTATGCAAAGCACCGTATTTATTCTAATAAAAGCACAACCTCCAATAAAAGCAACAATCTAGATTCCTCAAAATTATTCGAAATCCTGACTTCAGACCCCGATTGTGACCCCTCTAGGGAGCGATCTAGACCTAAAACTTCCAAATATATCATCGATAGTAAAATCAAAAACATGGTTTTCTAAAAGACAAAAGTTTTTTAGAGAAAAACTCAGAGGGGGGACCACATGGATTTTTTGGAAGAAGCATCAACAGAGTTTTGAAAAATAAAAAACTTTGATCTGAAAAGACTTTTTTGTACGTTTTGAGCCAAGCCCTATCAATTAGCATAGTTTTGGAAAAAATTCTAAATTTTTGATCCATGTTTTTTTCCCCCCTTACCTACTTATTTGGACGGCCGTTTTGCCCCTTCGAGACCCCTGTTCGCTGTGAGGCGACTAAAATTTGCATACTTCAACTCCATGTTTGAAAAGATGTAAAACAAAAAGTTTTGAACGGACGGGAATCGAACCCGACACCCCCTTAGGGCAGTCGTTTTGTAGACGAGGCACTAACCACCTCGGCCACGCCCTCCCTCCCATAGACCGCCGAGGCAAAAAGGCACGTGGCTATGTGGTTTTTCTGATTTTTTAACGGGTTTTTGATGAGAAACTTGTTTTTGATCAAAAGGATGTACCTATTCATTCTTAATTCCCTATCGATTCAAAAAAAAGTTTGTCGAAATCGGTTCACCGAGCGCCGACATCCAGAGTGTGACGGACACTTCTCTTTTATATATAAGAGATTTTGATCAAATTAATCGATTTTTGATCATCAAATAATCAAGGGTTATTTTTCTGGATGTATAATGGAAAGGAACCGCCCAATGTTTCTGAAACAAACTTTGATTTACAATGTTTTCTGTGATTTTCAGAATCAGAAAGCAAGTCGCCGTTCTACCGGCAGACTATGTGAATGCTATTTGGGAAGGAAAGGTTTCCTCAGAGGACAACTACTACATGAGAACGGGTTTCGTTGGCTTTGGAGACAATAACTCTGTGCTGAAATTTGCGAATTATGTGATATTTGTGTTTCGTGGTGGCTTTCCGGACCGATCAAAGCCTGATGGAAAAGAAGCAATCAGGTCAGACGAGTATTTATTAGGCTGGCTAATAAGTAATGGTGGATTTGCTGGGAGCTGGCCTCAAAATAAACCGATCTTAGCGAGTTTGGTCTTATTCGAAAGCTGTATTCAAGAGGAACACAGTAACGAAGACCATTTGTTGATTCGTTCCGTTTTCAATTTTTATAAGCATTTGAATGGTACTCAGTCAGCTTGGTACCCAAAAAGTGTCAAAATCACATTTCAGGATCTTTAAACTTAAATAGCTGGGGCTTGGCGGTTCGTTGATCCGAGGGTCGAGGGTTCGACTCCCAACTGTGACCAAATTTGAACTTTTTTTGGAAAAAGACCTAGCAAGGAGATGCCACCAAATGGCCGTAGCAGATATTGACCCCGTTGAAATGCAAACGCCAATCGGACGCGGGGAATCCGATGCTGTATTCAATTTCTGAATCAACAAATGGTCTTCGCTACCGTCTTCCTCTTGAATAAAGCTTTTGAATGAGACCAAAAATTGGTTAAGTTTGAGATCAGCTTCCAGCAAATCCACCATTACTTATTAGCCAGCCTAATATCTATCATGGGTTTGTTAGTGGGGCCGCAAACCCAAAACCTTTTTGAAAATTGAATTCAAGGTGTTCTTGAACAGTTCCTAGAAAACGGTTATGAATAGTTATAAATAAAAAATGTAATTTTGGCTTAAAAATAATAACAAAAGCACGTTAGAATCAGGCCGGGATCGGCCTGGCTTTTCAATCCTGTTTACAATGGTTTGAAAAACTTCTTTACATTTCTTTGCCTTAAAACTGGAGCTGTCAATCGCTGGTCAGAGTCAGAATTGAGACAATACTTTATTTTAGTCGTTACTTTCAAGATGGTCTCAAAGGGATAGAACGACACGATGGGATCCAATCGCTAGCAGAGCGTGCAGCGACTTATGCTTATAAATGGGAAGGACGTATCGACATTGTGACTGTTTTTCGAAAAGGAGCAAACCACAAAACGTGCACTTATCTCTATGGAGCATCTGGTGATTGGATGATTTCTGAGGTGAAGACGTGGAGTCGGCCATGTGCAGCTGGATGTGGAGATGTTTGTGTTGTGCATTTAACGGCTTGATATTGTTTGAATAAAGGAATACATGAAAAAGATTCCAAGTAACGCAAGAAAGCAGAAAAAAGAGATGCGGCCTTAAAACAAAGTTCCTAGGTTTTTAAATGATTTTTCATGGAATTGACATTCTAAAATTGAACAATAGTTGATTACATTCACATCTTTAAAATGGTTTTCTCGATTTGGTTTCATTAATCCCATTTAGATTCCTTTAAAACTTAAAAATGTAAAAACTGAGGAAAAAAATAACATTTAAGAATCAATTGAACCTTGATTTTGGCGAATATTGAACCATCTTAAGGGTAACATTAAACCATCGATCAGCCGCTTCCTTTAGTTTCTCCTGTGAAAAACGAACAGCTTCGAGTTTGAACGAAAATGAGTAGGTCTTTCGCTTGACTTTTGCTCTTAGAGCTTGTTGAATTCGACATTACCTAAGAAAGAAAAATTAGTAACGCAATAGAATCTGAAAAACCCCGGAAAAAGCTACATTTTCGGGCTGACTTTTCTTATTTCGGATACAATAATTTTAGCGAAAAATAGAGAAGAAATGATACCTCGAATGAAAGATCGGTGTTATATTGAAGCCGGCCTTCTCTTTTTTCGATCACCCTCTAGATCTCGTCTTCTATTCTAGCGCTCTTTTGTTCTCTTTTATTCGAGGCCAGTATTCTAGTCCAAGAAATACAGTAGACTAAATAAAGAATAAACAAAACAAACCAAAATTCTCGGACGGTAATTCCGGTTTTGATCACGATATTTTCGGACCAATTTTCGTTCTTATCACCAAGCAAAATAGTTTGAAAACTATTGTGTCAACAATTAAAAACTTACCTTATTTCCTGTTCATCATCGTAGTTATTACTAAACCTTGAGGCAAATGAATACCTCATAGTGGTATTTTCTATTTTTCATGAATTAGTGTAAATCTTCATTTCGGCACTTTATTTCTGAATAAAGTATTCATATATAAATGCAAAAATATGGCTACTCAAATACTGCATTTGATTGTAAAAGCGCTGAAATTTGTCTTCTCTTTTTTCGATTAACTTATTTTCGGCGATTTATTGAATGGGAAAAAGAAAAAATGTAAAAAAGAAAAATGATTGAATTCAAAAAAATTCTTTTTGAATTCAATCATTTTCCAGACACCACATAGACCTTTAAATTCCAAATTTCAACTCTCGTTTTTCCATTAAATTATCTTGAGCCAAATATTATCAGGAAAAAAAGGAAAAAATCTATGATTCTATCAAAAAAATGTTTCTTGAATCGAATCATTGTCACAACATAGACCTTTCAATAAAAACATAAAAATTCGATAAGAAAATGAAGTAGTCAAATGAAATTCCAAAGTCTTAGTATTGATTTGAACAACTTCTCGTTTTTTTAAACTAAACTTTCTTTTTTTACAATTGACATTTTATAAGATTTGCTTTTCAGTTGGCTGTAAATGAATAAAGAATTGGTTTTCTTGTTTATGGCTTCGCTGGCACAAATTGTGACACCAAATCAAGGTCCGTTTGTTTCGATCGATTAATTTGTTCTCTTTTTTGTTACCCAACTCATCTACTGGCTCTTTTTTTAGAATGGATTGACGAGTGCAAGAGCCAGAGCGAAAAAATTGTCATACATTCGGCTGATGGCAACTGGAAAAACTTTTCGAGCGATGTGACGTCTTAGTAAGCATTGTTTTGTGAAAGATTTTCGGGGGCCGGCACGGTGAAAGCCTTAATGAGCTTGGACCCGATTAAGGCTTGCTCCGAGCCATAATCCGGTCCTTGCCTCAGGGCTTTTTGGTCGCTAGAGAAAACCCTTCTCATGTTATGTTCATCTCTCAACTATAGTCAATATTATTGGCCCTATCGGAAGTTCACGTGCACCGCTGATGCAGACGATTTCGCGTTTGTTCGAGTGGGCGTTTCCTTTTTCAGTTTATCCTCAAAAAGTGTGGTTCAGATAAATGACAAAATGGATTCACCGTCAGACACAAAAACTATCACTTGTGGATCGAAGCATCAATGGTTGTACAAAGGTGAAGTCATTGTCACTGTTGGATGCTACACGAGTGCACGGGCAAGTTGCTTTGCAAGTAGGCTAAGTTAAAAGTTTAGTTTGTGTTAAAGGTAGCCAGGCATTAGAAAATCTTCCCGAGACAGCAAGCTTTTAGACAAATTGGATCCAAAAGCCCGAAGAAGAGGAAAGGATTCGAAATTGGATGGCCGAGAATCACGGAGTTAAAGAAGATCAAAAGGATTGGACATGGGGCAGCACCCAGTATAAACAACAAGAGAAAATGCAGAGAATGGCTTCGGAAATCTATAAACTTTTGGTTAATACCGATATGTATGTTTTAGCTCACGATCAAAGCAAAAGAGTTCTTTTCCGTTATACATCCTCAAAAATAAACCCTTGATCATTTCCCTTATACATCCGCCAAATTTGCATCCTTCCATGAAAATGAATAAGGAAGACCACAGAAAAACCCACCAAATCGGCCTGGATACTGAACAGATGAAGGAGGCCGGCTTTACCCATGCTCATGTCAACAAGTACAACAAGTACAACTTCCGGAATCCGGACGACGCTGCCATTGACACGCAGACGATCGAGCGTCTAGGGGGAAAATGGAGAAACAAGAAGCATCGCGGCACGTCATTTCCTACCGAACTGCCTCGCTGAATTGATGGTTCGACAAGAAGTGGGAAAGGACCATTTCCACGAATGGGTCTTGCAACAAATTGCTAAGGCATGGATTCCTCATTAATTGATAATCAGAGGCTATTTTTCTGGATGTATAATGGAAAGGAACCGCCCAATGTTTCTGAAACAAACTTTGATTTACAATGTTTTCTGTGCCTTTCAGAATCAGAAAGCAAGTCGCCGTTTTACCGGCAAACTATGTGAATGCTTATCGGGAAGGAAAGGCTTTCTCAGAGGACAACTACTACATGAGAACGGCTTTCGTTGGCTTTGGAGACGATAACTCTGTGCTGGAATTTGCGAACTATGTGATATTTGTGTTTCGTGGTGGCCTTCCAAACAGATCAAAGCCTGATGCGAAAGAAGGAATCAGGTCAGGCGAGGCTTATTAGGCTAGTTAATAAGTAATGGTGGATTTGCTGGGAGCTGGTCTCAAACTTAACCAATCTTTGGCTTATTCAAAGGCTGTATTCAAGAGGAACACAGTAGCGAAGAACATCTGTTGATGCGTTCCGTTTTCTAATTTTTATAAGCATTTACTCAGTCAGCTTGGTATCCAACTTACTCATTTTCCCAAGCTCTCGTTGGGTTTTTCGGAATCTACGCATAAAGCTACCCGAGAAGAAGTGGTTTTGAAGAAAAAAAGTGCCCCCCTTCCCAACCTGAATAGCGCCTAGAAGCCTAATTTTCAACGTGTCGAAATGTTGGTTTTTCAGTTGAAATGCTAAAAATTTATGCTTATTCGTTTATTGTCTTAGGCTAAAAATGCCAAATTCGTGCTCAGTGCCCTCGATTACCCCTGGAAAATTGGAAAATCAAAAATATAGTTGGCCCCCAACCATCAAAGTACCAAACTTCTTTACATTTCTTTGCCTTAAAACTTGAGCTGTCAATCACTAGTCAGAGTCAGAATTGAGACAATGTTTTATTTTAGTGATTACTTTCAAGGCATTTGGAAATGGCAAGAACGAGACGACGGGATCCAGTCGCTAGCAGAGCGTGCAGCGGCTTATGGCGAGAAATGGGAAGGACGTATCGACATTTTGACTGTTTTTCGAAAGGGAGCAAATCACAAAACGTGCACTTATCTCTATGGAGCATCTGGTGATTGGATGATTTCTGAGGTAAAGACGTGGAGTCGGCCATGTGCATTTGGATGTGGAGATGTTTGTGTTGTGCATTTAACGGCTTGATATCTTTTTAATAAAGGTATACATGAAAAAGATTCCAAGTAACGCAAGAAAGCAGAAAAAAGGAAATGCGGCCTTAAAACAAAGTTCCTAAATTTTTAAATGATTTTTCATGGAGTTGATATTTTCAAATTGAACAATAGTTGATTACATTCACATCTTTAAAATAGTTTTCTCAATTTGATTTCATTAATTCCACTCGGCTTCCTTTAAAACTTCAAAAATGTCTCCAAAAAATCAGCAAAAGCCCAAAACGAGAAATGAAAATCTTTGTTTTTCTACTTTGACTTCATGCCTGGTTATTTCCATAGTTCAAATAAGTCAAATGAGTAATTTTTGGTGGTTTTAAGTATCTATTAGGTTTGAAAGAAAGTTCTTGGAAAGGTTTGACTGGTATTTCCAGAAAACGAATCCACGAATTCAAGAACATTTTGTTCTATTATTGTGTTGGTGCGGATGAAACTTCCGTTAGAACCATAAACAAAATTTGTTATAAAAACCATAGTACAGAACCTTAATTCAAAAGACATTAGCCATCTTCCACGCAGAAAATGGATGCCCTTTTCGAAAAACTTGAACAGTGCGACTCGAAGAAATTGGACACCCAGATTTCAACTTCTTCGCGGTTTTTGAATTTTTTTATGCTAAAGGGTGCTGCATCGACCGAACCAAGTGGTAGTCGGATGGGGCCAAGTCTGGGCTATATAGCGGATGAAGCAGAACTTCCCAGCTCAATTCTTCGATTTTCTGCTGAGTGATCTTCGCGGTGTGGGGTCGAGCATTATCGTGGAGGAATTTTGTAGTTGCCGTGTTTGACGACGCAACGCCTGGTCCACGCGGCTCAATTGGGCTTTGTTGAGATCCGCCGTGACTTTTTGGCCCAAATCCAGCACCTCAAAATACACGAGACTTTTACTGTTCCACCAAATACAAAGCATCACCTTTTTTCCGTGGATATTCGGTTTTGGCGGTTCACCGGCCTCCAACCACTGCCGTTTTCTCGTTATGTTTTCGTAACATATCCACTTTTCATCTGACTTAACAATAGAGTCGAGAAAACCGGCGGTCTTTGCGCGGCGGACGAGAATTCCAGCGATTGTAACTCGAGCCGCCTTGTTTGCGTCGCTGAGCTGATATAGCACCCATTTTCCACACCGATTCGTCTTACCAATTGCGTGCAAATGGCGGAGGATGGTTGCATGGTCGTAGTCAAACGGCTCTGCAAGCTCCCGAGTTGTTTGGCATGGATCCGATTTGATAGCGTTCTTCAACTCGTCCATGTCGACAATTTGAGGCGGATTCCCGCGTTTTTCGTCTTCCAAACTTTCATCACTGTCTCAGAAGCGCTGAAACCAAGTCCGGCATTGACGTTCGGACAACACGTCATCGCCGAATGCTTTGCAGAGAGCACGATGAGATTCCGCAGCCTTTCTGCCTTGTTTAAAAAACATCCAATAAGCAAATCCGCACTCGAAATTTTTGGTCAACCATTTTCTAGAAGCTAAAAATTACTTCAAATTAATTAAACACGCATGAGTCATATATAAAAAGACGCGCAACAAGACGCTCTTTCAGATAGATAAACATATTCAATAAAAACTTTAATTATGTCCGGAAAATAAACAAACAAGTGCACCGACCTAATATTTACAAGTGGACTCCAAGAAATTACTCGTAAAAAATGAGTGCAGGTTTCCCTTAAAATTTTAATTAATAATCTCTATTTTTAGCCAAAATTTTTTTGACAGAGAAGCTTTTTCAAAAAATAATTTGGGTATCACGTTCTTGGCACCGAGTGTTACAGATGATTCTGAAAAGTGAAAGCATTTGATCAAATTGGCCTTAATCACAAATTTTCCCTGTTTTAAATACTTTATTTTGGGTTTGAATGGAATCCATTACCTTTACCATTGGCCTACCGAAATTCGGACTTCGTCTTGGTCCTTGAAGTGTTTATCGGACAGGAATTGCTTCATAAATCGAAATAAGTGGTAGTCTGAGGGTGCCAGATTTGAAATATACGGCGGATGCGGGAGGCATTCCCTTGCTCGTGTTTTTCCTGCGTCTTCTTTGCTGTGTGTCGGCGCGCGTTATCTTGCAGATCTCTCACAGTCGATGTGTTTACATCTTGATTCTTGAGAGCCTGGTCTAATCATTTCAGCTGTTGTACATATAGATCTGAGGTGACTGTTGGACCAGAAGGTAGAACCGCAAAGTGCATAAGACCACGGGAATTCCAAGTTCCAAGTTCCCGAGTTGACAAGGTTGGACCATCTGCTATGGCTTCTCGAAGATCGTCATCGTTGAGCGCTGGAGGGGTGACCACGTCCTCGGTCCCGTAGAGTTTTGTCTCCTTCTCTAAATCGTCGAAACCATTTTTTTACAAGCTTCCTCTACTTCGTTCGTTCGTTCGTTAGCGGCTAGCCGATTACGAATAAAATTTGTTCGCTAGCCGTGTACAATTTGTAATCGGCTTCTGCGAACATGGCTCGATTCAAATGAGTTTTTGATTTCAAACTATTTATGCAAAACGCAAATCAGCAAACTAATCACAACAAGTGAAATAAAATTTATAACAATTAACATGTATAACATATTAACGTTTATAAAAAACAAAACATCAACTAAAATACATGCGGAACTGATTAAAGATCAATTAAGTCGACTTGGCCGTGGTCATCGTGCTCTTTCGTTATGATTGGCTTCACAACAACTCCTTTTTTGGCGTCCCCTTCTTTAATTCACATTCCTGGCAAAGTTTGATAAAAATCTCGAGTATTTTTTATTGAGATCCCGTGATAATCTTCTCGCAGTTCTTTCTACATCAGATCCGGGCCGGCCCGGTCCTAATCTTTTGTGAGTTGACGTCAAAACATCGAAGAGTTCCTCTTTCTTGACGACTCGTTTTGGTTGCTCGTTCGTTCCTTTGTCTCCATGATTGTAGAGTATCGTTGATTGCTCAATACATTGAATCGAGTAACGACGTGCCCAATTTGCCTCTTCGCTTCCGTTTCTCGCTTTCACGTTCACTTGACATTGTTGTCAAGCTGTTCGCAATTTCATTGTATTTTTTCGTCGTTATGCGTTCGCTTTTTCAAGACTTGATACGCGTCAAATTGGTTGAGAAATGAATTCATTCTGAAAACAAACAAATGATTATGTATAATAAAACCAAAGAATAATAAAAAAAAACGGAAAGAAAATGAATCCGAAATCTCTGATAACAATCGGGAGAAGTCCTCCCGGGGGCCCCATTTCAGCAAAGGGGCATTTCGACAACTTTTAACAACTCACTTCAAAATCATTTTTTTTCTTTTTTTTGCATATAAAATTTGAAACCAAAAGCATGGTAAATTTATTTGAATTTAGCCATGTTCGCAGAAGCCGATTACAAAGATTTCGTACACATCTAGTGAAAAAATTTCATTCTTAATTGGCTAGCCGCTAACGAATCATTCGTTAATGGCTAGCCGTTTACGAACGATTAGCGGCTAGGGAAAAATTTCATTCGTTAGCGGCAGAATTTCGTAAGCGGCTACGACATATATAAGAGAAACAAGGCACTCGTTTCAACGATTGATTTGATTGTCAAACAGACAAAAAGTTTCAAGTTTATACCATAATAGACTTATAATACGGTAATCATTACATTGGTATCGATATCAATAACCGTGATCAATATCAATAAAATCGATCAAGACAATCATTACATTGATCAGTAACAATAAAATATCAATACCAATTTTACAGGTATGCAAAATTTTAGTCTCGATTTATTTTGTTAAAATTGAGTCACTTCAGCTGAAGAAATCTCTTATTTTTTACCTGACGCCAACTCTGATTTTTTTTGACAAAAGCTTTTTGAAATATAGTCAAGTTTATCAAAAAATCTAGGAAGAATTAATGGCTTGGTTTTTGAGAAATCACTGTGCAAACTTTTTGCTAGAACTTTCTTTCCAACCCAATACCACTTTGTTTAATGCACTGAAGTAACTATAAAGTATGCGCCAAACATTCGTGGATTCGTTTTTAAGAAATTCCAGTCAAACTTTTTCCTAGAGCTTTCTTTCCAACCTAATAATTTGGAAGAGACCTTTATCAGGTTAGAACCGCAAAGCTTTGTGTTAGCCCACTTAGGCTGCTTAATTCAAAAGCTTAGCTCAAAATCTAGGTGTTTGATCTTATTTTTGAATAAAGTAATGATTTTTGAAGCAAACATATGGCAACTCAGATACAGTTTGTCTTGCAGTTTGTCGTAAAAGCAAAAATTTTAGCCAAATATTATCAGGAAAAAAAGGAAAAAAAAATGCTTTTTGAATCGAATCATTGTCACAACATAGACCTTTAAATCGGAAAATAGAAATTTGATGAGAAAATGAAGTAGTCAAATCAAATTCCAAAGTCTTAGTGTTTATTTCAACAACTTCTCGTTTTTCCTCAACCTAAGGGTTGAGGAAAAAGTAATGTCGGTTTTGAATTCCCGTTGTTGGCAAATCTCCAGTTCTTTGCTTATGCGATTTTTTCAAATAGATATTAGCTAGACATTCTATACTTTCATATTATATTTAACTTTTATAAATTTTTACAAATTTAACAATATTTTCAGGCAAAAAATGCAAGACGAAAAGCTTCGACTTTGCGGTACTTTGTGCGTTTTGCCGATTAGCGGCTTTTGAAAACGGTTTCTGAACGTACATTTTCAGGCCTTTCTTTTTGCACCTACCTCATATGGTAACTCGCGGGTAACTTGAGAAGGCTCCCTGGTTAGGCAGCGCTCGCTACTATTAGAGAGAATACGGTAGATCTTTTGAATTTATATTTCTCGTACCGTATTTTCTCTAATAGTAGTGCACCCCTAGCCAGCCAAGTTCATGACTATTTTACGGTTTCCAAGCTTTTGCAGAAGCTCAAGACTCAAATCCCCATTTTCCGACCCAACATCGATAGGTTCTGATAAGCGGTTCTCGAGATTTCGAGCAATTTAGGCAACGCTCTCAGTGCACTACTATTAGAGAAAATACGGTAACTTGAAATACAAATAACTTGGAGCATTTTCTAAAAGAAAGAAAATATTTGACAAAAAAAGAATCTTCTCATCACGAACTTTTCCTTGAAACGTTTCGATAAGCATTTTGTTCGCCGAAACGCCGTTGAGAACCGAGGACAACTTTTCGCTCCATTCAATGGAAAGACTCTGAAAGTTTTTACAAAATGATCTATCTATTTGAAAAGTGTGTAAACACAATCCTTCTGGTGCACTTGATTTTTGATTTTCTTACAAGCAAAATTAATTAGGTGCACCAGAAAGAAAGTTTACAGTTTTTAGAGTTCAAAGTACAAACCTAAAAAAAACAATGCATTAATGATTCTTAGCTAAAGAAAAAGGCTCTTTATCTTGAAACCATTTTCTTTTTTTTTCATTGAGAAATCAATTTACAATTTGCTACAAACGAAAAGCTTCTTTCAAAAGAAACAACCCTTTGTGTAAAAATCACTAGTAAATGTTCTGTGCTTTGCAAACACAACCTTTCTGGCGCATCGATTTTTTCACTTTCTTTTTTTCAGCAAACGATTCATTTCACAAGGAATTTGAAGAATTAAGTACACCAAAAAGTGTGTGTTTACCAAATTTCTCAACACAAAGCACACAAACTATAGCTGACCTCAAATTTCGTTGTTATAGCCCTTCCCAAATCGATAATCAGACTATCATGCGAGGTCCCGTCACCCAAAATTTCAATTCTGAATTGGAAAATTTTTAGAAAATTTTAGAAAAATCGTTTTTCTACCCAGAAATATTATTCGCCAATTGAATCGTCAACCGGCCATTTTGGTAGAGAGCTTCGGCGAGTTTTCTGAAAAATTTTCTTTCAATTCCAGAGTGACTCATTGAATACCTTTGATTTTGTTATAATTTTATTAGAAAAATTGGCTCTTTCGTAGTTTTTGGGTATTTTGAACGGGTCGTCACGCTTTGAAGACCCGTCACTTTGTCCAGAGGCAATATCTTTACTAACTTTTTATATTATTGTACAGAGGACATTTCAAGCTTTCAAATGATACCAAATAAGGCTTGATTGAATAATTGAGTCCGCGAAAATCAGAGCCAACTCAGAAAATGAGGCGCCCATCCAACTTCAGTGTCGTGTCGCCTTGTCTGCATAGGAATAAAAATACCAATCTAGCTCTATTTAGTATCATTTGAAAACTTGCAATGTCCTTTGTACAATGATATAAAAAGTTAGCAAAAATATAGTCTTTGAATAAAGTTATAGGCCTTCAAAGCGTGAAGATCCGTTCAAAAATACCCAAAAACTACGAAAGAGTCTAAAAAGTTTTTCTCCGATTTCTAACCGGTTCGCGTCTTTCGCAAAAGAGACAGGCAATTTTTCAATGGTTCCATTTTGCAGCATACTGCCAATGCTTGATCTGAAATTTCTCATTTCTGAAAGATCAAAGCTTATTTTCAAACCCAAGTTTCAAGTTTGCTAAAAAGAAAATGGAGTTCTAGCATTCTATTTTTTTTAAAAACCCACTTAAGCTTTTGTTTCAAAACCGAATCCAACGTGCGTTTCATTAGCCAATTATTCCGTAATCCGGTGAGTGTCGCGTTCAAATCCTCCCTGGAAAATCGGTGCTTAGGGAGTGCGCGTGTGTTTTGTGTGTGTTTACATTTGTGTTTACATTTTCTCAAGCCCAAAGTACACCGCCTCACCTCAAATCCTGATTCAATCGATTCAGCTTTGGATTTGTGCGAATCGCTGGCTCGGCAAGTTGTGAAGCAATCTAGAATTGAAAAACCATTACTTGTAAATTTTTTCTAATAAGTATACTGATTTTTTTGAAACCTGTATCTTTTTCTCAGCTGGCACATTTTTTGAGAGCATCACCCCGACTGTGGTTTGAGCCTGAACCTACGCGAATGAAAGCAGTAAAATTCTAAGAAAGCAAATGAAAGCAAAAACTCTAAGAAAACTTGATACTTATCGGTTATATCCAAAAAATTTGCATTTTAGAAAAAAACTCGTCAAAATCCTTCAGCAAAAAATCGGTTATATCCCTCGCAAAATTTGTGTTTTGACTTGATTTGCATTTGTTTTTGACCCAAAAACCCAAGCAAAGAAGAATCTACAGGCAGCAAATCTCAATTTTGCTAAATTTAGCGCTCAGCATTTAGCATTAGCAAAATTTCCTAAATGCTCAATTGATAAATCGATTTTGCAAAATGCTTCTTGTAAACTGAATATTTTGATGCCGCTACATAAAGCCAACATTTTGAATGCCAAAATGCTAGATGAAAAATGGAAAATACAGTCGACTCTGTATGACGGGATGAAGGGGACTAAAAAAAATTTTCCATTATATATAGCTTGGCGTCGGGACCAAAATTCCATTTCCAAAATAGTCTTACTGTACTATTTTTTGGTTTTCTTCCTTTTTTGTGAAAGTATTCTAGCAATATTTTATATGCGGCTATGATTATCTGATTCGCCCCCTGAATAAAGCATATATATAGAGTTCCGTTATAGAGAAAGTCGACTGTAGTTTGGTGAACTCACGCCCGGGATCCTCGAGCAAATTTCCGTTTTCTACCCACCCATGACTGGGTGATTATTGTTTTTTTTTGGGAAAATGCAAAATTTTGTGGGAATATAAGCGATATACCGAAAATTCTCACCTTGTTGTCATCGAAGAAATCGTAGACTTTCTTGCCCAATTCGGCTAACTGAAAACGAAAATTTAAACTATTTAACCATTTGGAACGAACTTTTTTTGTTAGTCTTACGAATTTGAAGATATTTAGTCAAATCTCTTTGACCTCTAGATCTCTAGAAATGATTTCGAATCGAATCTTTGAAGAATCAAATTTAGCGCATTCTTTTAGTAAAACTAAATCCTGAGAAACCGAGACTTTGCTTCAACTTTTAACTATTTAAACTGAATTAAATTCACCGAATCTAGCTCTTTTTCCCCAATCAAATTTAGCCTATTTATTAGGTTGGTAAAAAAGAAATGAGCGTCGTGTTTGTTGATTTGTATTTTATTCACAGTAAAAGATTTTAAAAATAGTTTATTCCATTGGAAAGGGCGTGTTCTTGCGCATCGTTTGATATATTATCTGTCTATGTTTATTTTGTTTTTTTACAAGAAAGAGTGTTTAGAAAATGTCGGACCAAAAATTTCGCTTGCGGGCCTGCTTGTGGTAGATTTAGCAGGGCAAATCGGTTGCTAAAGCTCATCGCGCTTATCTCAAGTGTTTGACGAAGATGCTCTATCCGAAAGTCAGTGAACGATGGTTCCAGCGCGCGAGACGGGGACGAAAGCTTGGAAGACCAAAAACACGGGAGTCGATCTCAAATCATCCGACAACGACGCATTGAAGGAAGCCATTGAGTCGGATCCACGCCAAATCACTCGCGACTCTGGCAGAACAGCTCCGGCTGCACTCATGTCACCATTGAGAACCATCTGCATGGCATGGGCAAGACGAATAGATGCGGAAAATGGGTACCGCATAAGCTATCCGACGCAAACAAGGCGACACTGATCGCAATCGCCGGGATTCACTCACCGCGCCAAGAACAGTGGGTTTTTCGACTCCATTGTTACGTCGGATGAGAAGTGGATTCAATACGACAACACAGCAAGAAAGCGGAAGTGGTTGGACCCAGGTGAAGCTCCAAAACCGGACATTTACGGAAAAAAGGTGATGCTTTGTGTTTGGTGGAACAGTAAAGGCCTGGGGTACTTTGAGGGTTCTGGATTCGGGTCCAACAGTTACGGCAAACCTCTACCAAGGCCAATTGGGCCGCGTGGACCAGGCGCTGCGACTTCAAGGTGTGGATACGGCGTCGACAAAATTCTCCACGACAACGCTCGGCCGCATGTCGCAAAAAATCACCCAGCAGAAAATTGAAGAAATGGGCTGGGAAGTCCTGCCTTACCCGCCATACAGCCCAGACTTGGCGCCTTTCGACTACCATTTGTTCCGATCAATGCACCATTCCTTGCCCGAGAAAAGTTCAAGAATCGCGACGAGGTCCAAATTTGGGTGTCCAACTTCTTCGAGTCGCAGCCGGTAGAGTTCTTCAAGAAGGGCATCCATTCTCTGCGTGAACGTTGGCGACAAGTCATTGATGCAGATGGCGAACACCTTTTGGATTAATGTATTGTTATCTTGTTTTTACAATAAAATAAACTTTTAATGAAAACGCGCATTTCTTTTTACCAACCTAATAATTCGAAAAAAAGTTTTAGTTTAAGATTTCAAAGTTCTAAACGATTTAAATGGGATTTAATGGGTATGGGAATGGAAATGGGTATTGAATTTCAAGTGGTGATGGTGATTGGGGGAAATTTTAAACTAACAAATCTCTACGAATTCAAAGCTTTCGAATATTTTTTGCTATTTGGACAAAGCCCTTCAGCGCCGAGATCGAGTTGAGGAAACCATTTGCCGATTTGGTGAAGAAGAAAATGAATAAGAATAGAGGAATGGATAGATTCATGACGATGCCAGCTAAATGCTAAACGATCTTTGCTAAACGATCTTTGATAAACGATGATGATATTAAACGATGTTTCGATTTCTGAGTTAGATTAATGTAAACACCCAAGAGGAAATCAATATTTAACCAATCTAATCGCAATTGAAAATCTCAAGTTTCAAAGAAAATGGGTTCAAGATCTTCTTCGAAAAGTTAATAGATAAAAAAACAAATTTTCAAAAAAAAAACTATAGAATAGGATGTTTTTCTGTGAAGAAAATGGGAATTTAACTAAGCTTTTGTTTTTTTAAAGTAAAAATGCTCACACAAACTTTTAGAGGCAGGCATACAAGCCTTACTGATAAGAAAGTTTTTTCGGAAGCGGAAAAAGAAACGTTTCCCCCCCGAAATGAATAAGCTTATGGGAAATCAAAAAAAAAATGATTATCAGCTTTAATTTTCGACATAAAAGCAGATGTTTTAAGGCCAAAATGGTTTTTGCAAAAATATTTTGTAATTTTTTGTAAAATTTTATAAAA
Source organism: Mesorhabditis belari (assembly GCA_958450365.1). NCBI lineage: Eukaryota > Metazoa > Nematoda > Chromadorea > Rhabditida > Rhabditidae > Mesorhabditis > Mesorhabditis belari. Next base: position 61 of record CAUEEP010000515.1, on the reverse strand, counting down.
CTTTATCAAGTCTTTGAATCATAAACATTTCTGGATGAAATTTTTGTTTCAAATTTGAAAA
>CAUEEP010000513.1:0-35420 GCA_958450365.1 Mesorhabditis belari | reverse complement strand
TAAATTATTTCAACTTTTCGCAAATAAAATTGGGTTGATTGGTATGACTTGGCACGTTTTTTGAAATGAAACTTTATTTTCACATAATCACTTCAAATCATTCGAGATATTCGCCATTATTTTGTATGATTTTTGCCCATTTTATTGATAGAAATCGAATGCCACTTTCGTAAAACAAAACGATACAAACCAATCTGTCCTCTTCTGTCAGCCATTGAACTTTTCTTTGGAATCAAAGTGTTTGTTCACTAAATCAAAGCTCATCACTCGGAATCAGTAGTAATTAGAAGGTGCAAGAGCAGGGATGTGTGCAAGATGGGCCTGAACTGTAGTTGCATAGACCCGGAAGATATGTATCTTTATTTACAGTAGTATAATAAGACGAATAGATTACAAAGAGGAAGGGGAAGGGGGGACTCCAAGTGAGAGCCTCACTTGTCCTCCTAGGCAATCCCAAGGGCCGACCCTTCTCGGATAAGCACAGGGGAGATCACATTTACATAAGAATAGACAAATCATTCAATAATAATAATAGTAACTAAAGTATCAGTTTGGCTCGGAGCTGACAGTATATCTAAGCTAAGAGCTCGGAGCTGACAGTATATCTAAGCTAAGAGCTCGGAGCTGACAGTATATCTAAGCTAAGAGCTCGGAGCTGACAGTATATCTAAGCTAAGAGCTCGGAGCTGACAGTATATCTAAGCTAAGAGCTCGGAGCTGACAGTATATCTAAGCTAAGAGCTCGGAGCTGACAGTATATCTAAGCTAAGAGCTCGGAGCTGACAGTATATCTAAGCTAAGAGCTCGGAGCTGACAGTATATCTAAGCTAAGAGCTCGGAGCTGACAGTATATCTAAGCTAAGAGCTCGGAGCTGACAGTATATCTAAGCTAAGAGCTCGGAGCTGACAGTATATCTAAGCTAAGAGCTCGGAGCTGACAGTATATCTAAGCTAAGAGCTCTGTCAGCTCCGAGCTTCAAGTCATTTCAGAGCATGCAATATGAAAATTGTCTAGTTTTCGGATAAAAGAAATTACAAAATCCGATAGACTTTTGATACAATAAAAGCTTTTCCCAAAAAAATGTCACAAAAAACGATGAACCAAGCAGTAGACTTTATTACAATCCGTTCTCTTTTTTAAATAGAATATATTGTGGAGATTTCAAAAGCTTCAAAAGCTGAAAAGCTCAAATCTGATTCCATTGTTACCCATTGTGTCATCTGGGGTACAAAAAAAAATGAAAGCGGCTCCCTGCAGAGATTTTAAAACTTTGAACCCAGAAATTAAAATGATTTGAATGATTTGAATGATTTTTTTGATTTGTATGATTTGTATGTTTGAAGCCATTTTTAAACTTCCCGGTTCTCGGTTTCCTTGTATAAAAGACTCATGACCACATCCAGTGCCAACAATCAGAAAAATGAGATATTCAACTCTCGGATTTCTGGCGCTCGCTTTTAGTAAGTATTTTCAAAACTAATTATGTATTTTTATAATAAAAGAAATGCTATTTTAAGAACATCTCAGGAAACCAAGCTTGCCTTCTATAGTCTGCGACAATATGGTTAAATATAAAGAGAGTAATGTTACCCCGAGCTAAGTGCAATCTTTTGCCCGCTAATGCTTAATGTTTCTGCGAAATCTGTTTCTGCTTTACCACTCTAACGGGTTGTTTATATTCAGCTGATTTTATGAATAAGAATATCTATCATGTCTACATATAGTCTACGCATACATTATTTCGGTTCTGTTGCTGTTCACTCACTGCCAACCTGCACAAAATGCCCTGCTAACGGTTTCTGGTCGAATTGGAAAGACAGTTCGACTTGTACGAGGACTTGTGGTTTAAAGGGACGAAAGAGTCAAAGGAGGATCTGCACATCGAATAGTAAGGGATGTCCGTGTAGGTGGGTGGTCTAGAATTCGATCTTTCAATATTATTGGCTTGGCAACTTGAAACTATTGGCAACTGGCCACTATTGATAGGCATTTTTTTCAAAAACTACACCATAGAATTTTCCGAAAATTATACAGCATATACTAGAGTTAAATTAAAAGCTACTGACAAATTTTGATAAGATTCTATGGTGGAGTCTCTACTATATAAAAAGATAAACTCTGTCAGTCTCTACGCGCACTACGATCGATTTCTGGAGATTTTTGTAGGCATCCGCACGCACTCCACCTCCGAATTGAAGCATTTTCCACATCGGTCACTGTTTTGAGCGTTGAGAACATTCTAAAGCTAGAAGGGGAGTAATTCTTGGGTATGAATCAACACTAGAATTACCTTCCACGTGGGAGGCGATTCTTGGGTGGTGGGCAGTTATTGTTCACTCTAGAATAGCCCCCAAGTGGGGGGTGATTCTTGGGTGGGGCGTAATTGTTCGATCGTCCCCAAATGCATTTCAATAGTCTGCCACGTTAAAGTTGCCAATCAAGTTAGTAAAAAAAATTGCTCTTTTCAACCAACATCCTCTATTTAGTGGCTCTACCACTCGCTCGGTTCCCTGCCCAGTGAAAATTTGCGAATTCGGTCAGTCTACATGTGCGACCGGATATAAAAAGGTTTTTGGTACAGATTGAAACCTTTTACTGGTTGATTTTAGTGGAAAAACGTCGCCCTGCAGATGTATGTTTGTGGTAATGTGACAAGGGATGATGATTATGTGGCACCGACTTGTATTTTACCTAATCTGACCACAACCAAAAAGACAACAACAACTAAAGCGCCGACAATCACCACAAAGAAGCCTACACCGAAAACAACGAAGAAAACGACGATCAAGGCTACCACTAAGCCACCAACTACAACGAAGAAGACGACGACTAAGACAACGACTAAGACAACGACTAAGACAACGACTAAGACAACGACTAAGACGACGACAAAAGCCACAGCGAAAACAACCGCCAAAACAAACACTCCAAGTAAGTTTTCCTCGTTTTCTTCAAGATTCTTCAAGAAAGATGACGCTCCCATTTCAGCCACCACTCCAACGACAACCCCGACAACACTTTGCGTTACCCCCAGCATCCCTCTTCAGTGCACCGTAGCAGGTTCATCAAAAATCTGAAACAAATTTGAACCAAATCTGAACCAAATCTGAAACAAAAAACAAAAAGAAAAGAAAAAAATGAGATTTAACATCATCATGTTAAAGCTTTATCGTGCATCGTTTAATTATTGAAAACTATATTAATTATTCAGCTGCGGATCAACCGTTGTACAAATGCCAGGAAGGATATCAATATTTCCCAGCTACGGGCTATGAATATAAAGTGAGCGGAAAGCATCGATCATTGGCTATTTCGGTTCTGTTTAGGTTCTCCATGATACGACCTGGACAGCAGCTGAGACGGCTTGTGTGGCCGAGTCGGGTCACCTTGTATCGATACACAGTGAAGCGGAGAACAACTTTGTGCGAAGTGAGTTGAGAATTGAGAGCTTTTGAAGATGAATAGAAATAAGGATTTGCCTTTTTTTCAATGTTTTAACAAATGCGTGACGTCCTGACCCTCACCGGTGGGTCACATCAAAATTTAGCTCGAATTTATGAACAGATTAAGCTCAAAATTTGTTTACCCGGGTTTCCGGGATCGAGGAAATCGAATCTAATGTTAGTTTTAACCTACAGTAACCGCAAATACTCGAAATAAGCGTGTAAGTCTAGACGATTTTGAGAAGTTTGACAACTTTCTTTGACATTGAAGAAACTTTTTTCCTATTGCGTTGTCCAGTCCAGTTGTCGTTTTTTACTATTTTGTAAATTTCTCAAGATACAGAAATCAAGAAAAAGATATATATGAGTATTATTTGAGAGCTGAGAGATCTCCTCTACATTTTGATATAAAAAGTTTTTGAATTTGTTCAGCTTTTGGGCAAATTGACTGCACAGAAGAAGAGGTGGCCAAAAAATGGATCAAGTTTTGGCTCTCGGGACTCAGAGCCAGCTCTCGGGACTCAGAGCCAGCTCTCGGGACTCAGAGCCAGCTCTCGGGACTCAGAGCCAGCTCTCGGGACTCAGAGCCAGCTCTCGGGACTCAGAGCCAGCTCTCGGGACTCAGAGCCAGCTCTCGGGACTCAGAGCCAGCTCTCGGGACTCAGAGCCAGCTCTCGGGACTCAGAGCCAGCTCTCGGGACTCAGAGCCAGCTCTCGGGACTCAGAGCCAGCTCTCGGGACTCAGAGCCAGCTCTCGGGACTCAGAGCCAGCTCTCGGGACTCAGAGCCAGCTCTCGGGACTCAGAGCCAGCTCTCGGGACTCAGAGCCAGCTCTCGGGACTCAGAGCCAGCTCTCGGGACTCAGAGCCAGCTCTCGGGACTCAGAGCCAGCTCTCGGGACTCAGAGCCAGCTCTCGGGACTCAGAGCCAGCTCTCGGGACTCAGAGCCAGCTCTCGGGACTCAGAGCCAGCTCTCAAGACTCAGAGCCAGCTCTCGGGACTCAGAGCCAGCTCTCAGGACTCAGAGCCAGCTCTCAGGACTCAGAGCCAGCTCTCAAGACTCAGAGCCAACCGAGGTGCCTTTGGATCAAGTTTTGGCTGCGCTCAAATTGAGTTAACCGTTTGATGTTTGGCCAATAGATATATCTATACAACTTTTTTTTAATATACCAATTTCAGAGCATCTTTACTTTTCTTTTCTGGGCGGTTATTTTAGACCATAAAACTTGAGGAATAGCTAAGCTGAAAGGGGGTTTTTTTGAAAACCACCTCTCCCTTTGCGCAGTCAATTTCCCAAAAAGTTGTATGAATTCAAAAGCTTTTTTATTCCAAAATGTAGAGGAGATGTTCAGCTTTCGAATGATATATAACACTCATAAACATCTGTTCGATGTCTTGAGAAATTTACAAAATAGTAAAAACGCGCATTCATCACTGGACAACCCAATTTTTGAGTGATTTTAGTGCTTTTAATATGAAAGTATCCTCTGAGATCTCTTCTATTAAAAGGGTGAAATGAAAGATCAAAAAATGAGATCAAAAAAAATATTGAAAAATAATTAAGTTATTCATTTTCCTGCAAAAAAAAAAATCCCGGTTATTCCGGAATTTTTGACTTTGAATTGTGCCAGAAAGCGCGCGGCTTACTGTACTGTAGTTGGGGTTAATGTAGTTGGAAACTGAACCCGGATTCGAATCTCCACCCAAAAAAAAGCCGCGGATAAAAATTTTCAGACTCTTGTGTTGTTTCCGGGTACTTTGAAAGAATTTTGGAAAAATCCGGGTATTTTCTTCGGGTCGTCACATTTTGAAGACCTATAACTTCTTCCAGAGATCATATTTTTGTGAACTTTTTATAGCATTGTATAGAGAACATTTCAGGCTTTAAAATGATACCAAATAGAGGTTGATTGGATAAACCAGTTTAAGAGAATCAAAGCAAACTCTGAGCAAATGAGGCCTATCTAACTCGGGTGTCGTGTCGCCTGGTTTTTGCATAAGAGCGAAAAATCCAGTCAAGCTCTATTTGGTATCCATTGAAAGCCTGAAATGTCCTCTGTAAAATGCTATAAAAAGTTGACAAAAATATAATCTCTGGAAGAAGTTACAGGCCTACAAAGTTGGCGACTCGTTGAAAATACGTGGAAACTACGCAAGAGTCACTTTTTAGATTTACAATTAGTAAAGAATTCTCTCGTCCGAATTCCCAGTTAAGCAAAAAAATGGCTTCTTCGCGAATGTGTTCAATTTTCAGCATTTCCAGGTCTCTGCTGTCTTTCCGGTTGTGAAAGAGACGATCGGGGTTACCTTGGACTCTACATAACTGGTGGATATAGGGTCAGTTTAAAAGTTGCTCGCTTTTTTTTGTTTTTTCTAAGCCAACAGTCAAAGATTTTATTGGCAACCAAAGAATCTTGGCAAATATACCAAAGAATTTAAGAGAACTCTAGCTTTTTGAGCTTCGAAAGGTGAAACATTTCCTTTTTTAGGAGAACGGGGAACTTGTCTGGAGCGATGGCTCTTCGATGGACTATTTCGGGCTAGACTCGGCAAGCTGTTTGGCTACCTGCTATGAGCCGGATTGTATGCTTGTGGTCAGTCAGCTTTGGACTGTGTTTCTCTCAAAAAAAATACGCTTTCTAGAAAGCAGAATAGCTAAAAGCTAGCTTCAATAGCTGAAATTGCTTTGCCTTTAAATACAAACGTACAAAAATCCAATGTGTTTCTTGTTTTAAAGTACAGGTTGTCCAAAAGTTGTTCTTTGTAGGCTTCTTTGTCCCAAAGCGAAATTCGATTATTGATCTTATTGTTAATTTTCTAGAAATGAGCTAGCCGTGAGATAACACGCTAATCAAGCGAGAGTGGGTCCTTTGACTAAGTCCTGTCGTTTTGATGGTTATGAGTTGGCTCGATGTCAAACCAGGTTTCTCTTCCTGGCTGTTGGCAAATCCAATTGTGATTTCATCCTGAAAAAAATCAATACAAAAGAGTTTTAGTCATAAATCAGAAAAAGAACGAGATAAAAAAGATAAAACTATCAAAACAGAATCCGTTCCATAATTTTGAGACACCCTGTAGAATTGTTTTTTGTTTCATTCTGTCTAGCATGTCTAGCATTAAAAAACCTTAGAGATATTTAGCCACGTAAGCAAATATTCACTTTTTAACTGCAAAGAAAGCGCACAGAAATGCGCTTTATTTGAAGTTTAAGCATTATTCGATTAAAAAATTAGGTGACCATTTGTAATCGAACAATTATTTGTTGGGGCTCACTAGCAGCTCACTAGCAGCTCGCTAGCAGGTTCACTAGCAGCTCACTAGCAGGTTCACTAGTAGCTCACTAGTAGGTTCACTAGCAGCTCACTAGCAGCTCACTAGCAGGCTCACTAGCAACTCACTAGCAGGTTCACTAGCAGCTCACTAGCAGCTCACTAGCAACTCACTAGCAGGTTCACTAGCAGCTCACTAGCAGGTTCACTAGTAGCTCACTAGCAGCTCGCTAGCAGGTTCACTAGCAGCTCACTAGCAGGCTCACTAGCAACTCACTAGCAGGTTCACTAGCAGCTCACTAGCAGCTCACTAGCAGGCTCACTAGCAGGCTCATTGGCAGGCCACTAGCAGCTCACTACCAGCTCACTAGCAGGTTCACTAGCAGCTCACTAGCAGCTCATTAGCAGCTCATTAGCAGGCCACTAGCAGCTAGCAGCTTCGAATTCCCGGGAACAACGAGAAAATTTCCAGATAGTCAGCTATGATTGTATCGCAGTGTGCCCAGCAGGCACCTGGTATGTGGCTCCAAGCCGTGGAGTGGCTCGCTCCTATGCTGTCTGCAAGAGACGTCCGCCGTGTCTCCTTGCATAAGCAAATTACACAAATTTGCTCGTTTAGCTATTTCAAACTGCCGTATCCCATTTGTAATGAATTTCCTTTTTGGTTGTGTCTTTTTTTAACGCACTAATAAAGTTTTACACATGCATTCAGCTCCATAAATGCAAACATGGTGGTTTTTGGGATTCGATCTGATCAAATTTGGATTAATTACGAGAATATCAAAAAGGAAGAACCGATGGCTATCTACCGGACAAACCACTCTCAAAACTGATATTCATGAAATGAAAATAATGCTCTGTTGAACTTGGAGAACTTGGAGGTCACTCGGAAAAAGAGATGAAACCGGACACTCGGAAAAAGAGATGAAAGTTTTGGGAGCAAAAGTCTTGAACTTTTTTGGCTTACAAGGGAACCTTAGAAGGGTTTTTCAAAACAGTTTCTGAACTTACATTTTCAGGCCTTTTTTTGGTATCTACCTCATATTGTAACTCGCGGATAACTTGAGAAGGTTCCCTTGTTAGTGAGAAGGTTCCCTTGTTAGTGAGAAGGTTCCCTTGTTAGTGAGAAGGTTCCCTTGTTAGTGAGCCGGGGCACCGTCTTGTTGATAGGTCCAAATTCGACCTCGGAAATGTTTCTGAGCCCACGGAAGAATTTCTATCTTTAAAAGATCCAGATAGTACTCCGCGTTAACTTTGACTCCTTGTGGCACAAAAATGAGAGATGTTTTGTCGACTGGTTTGGCTTCTTCCTCATCCGATCCCGCACACGTTTGATCGCTGTTTGATCGCTTTGTAATCGCTGTTGGGCGTCCACCTCGTCCTGGACGATCATTACTTGTTCCTAACGATTGAAACCGAGTGATGGCACGATAAACAACACTCCGGTGAACACTCAAACGCTTGGAGATGTCGATCGCTGAAACATCTTGCTGATGTAAAGCGATTGTCGATGTCGATGTCGAATAGATTGTCGATGAAGCGATTTTGCAACCATCCTGTTAAAAGATAATTTAAATGCGCAAAAGAGTTACAATAAGTCTAAGAGAAGAGAAAAACATAAAAAGGCCAACATGCAGTCGTAAAACTGCGATTAAATGCGACTGCCAACAAGTGGCCTTGTTGCACGGAGCGGTGGCATTGGGGCAAGCAGAGCAGACTGCGCCCGGTGGATAGATGACCACATTAGCAGCCAATCCTCTGGAAAGACAGTTTGCTCAAATACGAAAGAACTATTGAATATAAAAGTCAATAAATCCCGACTTCTCATCACACCAAGCTATAATTTAGTTGCTTTTGCTTTCTCTCTCCCTTGTTAAAATGAATCCCTTGCTAATGAATCAACAGATTCACTTACTTTGGTGTCATCTGACAAAGCACGGCATAATGGGCGCTCTCATTCCGGTAGACACACCCGATCTTTTGCACATTTCCGGCCATAAACTGAAAAGTTGAAGTCCAATTGGTTGTAAGTAAGTCCAATTGAATGTAAGTAAGTCCAATTGCTTATAAGTAAGTCCAATTGGTTGTAAGCAAGTCCAATTGATTGTAAGTAAATCAATTGGACTTCAACTACCAACCGATTGTGGTGGCCAAATGGCACCTGCCATATACTGGCCGACGCAGAATTTTGCGCTAATTCCGAATCTGCTTTCCATTTTTGCTAAATAGCATTCTATCAAAAGTTATAAGCCTGCAAAGTTTTGGATTTCATTTATTTGTATCCTCACAGGGCAAAGCAAATTGAATTTGAAAATTTGAAACAAAAATCGTTTGAATTATCGAATGAAACTCGCTCATTTCACGAATGTCATCCTGCATCAATTCTGTCATCAATGTCATCCTGCCTCTGGGAAATCTGCTTATAAACTCAAGGGATGCTTTTGAAAATCTCAAGGGATGATTTCCATAAAAAACTTTACATGCTTATAACTTTTGACAGAGTGTTATTTAGCAGAAACGGAAAACAGATTCGAATCAGCGCAAAATTCTGCGTCGGTCAGTACACGTTTGATACAAATAAGTCAAATTTGATATACAAATAAGGCACATTTGACCACCACACGCTGTTGGCATTCCCTTTGTTGGCATTGTTAGAACAAACTTCAATTTCAATACCCAAATCTCTTCAAAGCATTACCTGATAGGCCATGTTGATGTTTTCGGTTTGACTTTTCTTGTATGCAATCGATGGGAGGCCGGTGTCCTGCACAAAACCGTACCAGTCGTTCTCCCAGGCAATATCAACTGAAATAAATAAGTCTCGATTAACGAAAACACTAGTATTAGGGATTTTTGAGGCATGATAGCGATTTCTCAGCGACTCAATGCATTAAAGATTGCGGTTGACGATGTATTTAGTTCGTAGTCATCATCATCTCATAAATTAGTTTTTAGTTATTTACATAAATTTGTTGTGCATTAGATGAGCTGATTTTCTTCTTAAAACCAACAAATGGATTTCGGGGTGGGACGAGGGGTAACATCGAAGTTTTGTCGACCCACGAATCGATTCCAACGCTGATCTCTCCAACAGTGGTCGCCACTGTGCCGGTCATCGCTCCGTTGGCTAACGAATCCAAACGTTTCTTGGCAGCCGTTGCCAACGCGTCACTCCAAACCTGTAAAGATCAATTTAGGCATTTAGGAGAAACTGTTTTTTACCAGTTTATAGGTTCTCTTCGATCTCGGATAGTACTTTCGGGGAGTTGGAGATCCTGGCTGAAAATTAACTTCTTTAAAAAGAGATTAATTAACTTCTATTTAAAAGAACTCTATGTTTATGGTTTAAAACTGACCGCCTGGGTGCCCAAATGGCCCCACGACTCAATTCCTTTAGCCATACGGGAGCGGAGATTGTTGAACTTCTAAAATAGTAAAATGTTCTCTGTTAATTGTAAAACTTACGGCTAGGATATAGGTTCGCACAGTTCCAGAGAAGGCCACTGAGACTGAAGCCGAGGCAACTGAAAGAAGTGGAATAAGGTCAGCTAAACCTTGTTTAACAAAGTCAACTAAACCTCGTTTAACAAGGTCAGCTAAACTTTATTAACTAATCTGTGCTCTGTATAACGCCTCTATATATATTTACTTACCAGCCACGACGAGAGTAATACAGAGAAGAAGTTTCATCGTTTGAGTGGAGTGGATGAAGGAGAAGAGACCAAAAGTTCAATACGAAAATCTCCATTTCTCATGGAATTTATATAGGAAGTGGATGAACCCATTCTGTATTCTTTCCATTGTTCGGAATGGAGTTTGAAGACTGGTCAACTGTTGCCCATTCAGAAATAGACTCCCACGCGTGAAAAACTCGGCTCCACTCTTTTATTGGATTGGCAAAAATAGGCTGTCCTCTCTAGAGATCTGCAAAAAAAGGCGCACAATACACTCAGCTTCAATGTATTTTATTGGTTTGCAAGACAGAAAACTACAGACTAAACGGTCGCCTACGAGAAGTATTTGATCATTGACTTTCCTGAACACAAAGCATAATGGTTAACTAGCTGATGAGTAAAAAGGAAACGCTGACCAATAAAGTGTATGGTTATTTGTATTTATTGAGTTGAGGTTGAGGTTGAGGAAAAAGTCTTGACTATGCGCGCTTTAGCAACAAAAATAACATGTTCCTCAAAGTATAGCCATTATCTACGACTTTCTGTCATCGATCTTCATCGATCTGCAAGCTTTTGGATCTGATCGATGTACCACTCCTTCGGTTTCGAAGGAGAACTCTTAGCAAAGAACTCTTAGCAAGCTTCTTCAACTTCTTCAAATGACTCGAATCGGCGACTATTCAGAAAATGCTCAAATTTTTCGCAGCTGAGTCAGAGTCAGAACTTTTCCTCAACTTAATAATAGCGTTTATTATGCACCACGATCCCAGTACAAAGTTTGGCAAAAATCTGATGGTGGTGGTGATCATGGTGGCTCAGAAAATTCATGTATAGCGGAATCATGAAATCGGGAAAAGTGAAAAAAAGATCAAAAATTTGCCCGTTAGCAGGCTCACTAGCAGGCTTACTAGCGGGCTTACTAGCAGCTCACTAGCAGGCTTACTAGCAGCTCACTGGCAGCTAAACTGTTTTTGTTTTGGAACACCCTGTAGATTTATTTGCTAACGAGGGAAATGCCAAGTGTGATTTGTTTATTTCTAGATCCCCATCCACAAAATCTTGTGGAGAAGAAGCGTCGACGTGCGTCGATTAATGGCTTTATCCCCGAAGGCTTTAGATTGTGCCACCAATCAGCACTTCTGGCAAAATCATCACCCGATTTATTGATGCTAGAGGGATATTAGGGTTGCATCAAATGGATAAATTGACATAACAAAAATAGAAAATGACATAAAATGACAAATTCTTTGGAGAAAAGATTTTTTTTCGTTTATCAACCTTGCACCAATCGTCATATGGCTTCTTTCATTACCTAAAAAGCGAAAAAAAATAATGAGTATTATCATGGAATTTCTTCTGTTTAAATGAAATCAAATGAAAAAGAAAAGAAACTTTGACAGTTCATCGAACAACTCTCAAAAAAAAAACCTTTCTTGCTCACTATCCATCGCTAAGGATCCATCGCTGTAGGAAGTATGAAGTGATAAGCAAAATTTCGGTTTGTTTCGCTGATTATATGAAGTTTGGTTGCAAAGATAGGAGTCGTTATGTGTGTGGCGGTTCGCAGAGTCTATCTGCAGTCTATCTGGAGTCTATCTCGAGATAAGCGCCTTTTTGAGGAGCGCTTTCTTGGATTCGAAACAAAGGCACTCTATCGACCAGGAAGTCGGCGCTGGAGATGCGGTTTCTTTCGATATTTTTGTTGCTGATCGGTGGGTTACGCAAAGAGTTTCTGTAGTCAGTAGTGTACTGTAGTCAAAAGTTGTTTTGTTTTTAGATCCTTAGGTACTGGGCACAGAACTAGTTGCTTGCGAGAGTGGGCAGAGCCTAGAAAATGGCATTTTGTAAATGTCATGCGTTCATGCGTTCATGCGGCATGTTTAGTAACTTTTCATTTATTGTTAAATTATAGTATTTGATATATAAGTTCAATTTTTTCAACAAGTTATTCCCAACTTTTCCGTTTTATTTCCGTACATGCATAAGAAATGCGGATTTGAACATTTTCATAAATTCCCAACGATAGAAACATCCTGATATCGATATCGATTTCCTGATATCGATGAATGTTATAAACTATTTGAAAGTTGTAAACGAAAGTTGTAAATCTCCTCTACAAAATAGGCTAAAACGTGTTCCAATTGATCGAAGCATTGAAGAAATTTCGAGGGCGAAATGCGAGTAACCAAAAAAAGGAATCGAGTCACTTTAGGGACAAGTTTAGTGTCGTCAAAATAGAGTTTGTTGAAGAAGCTTGCTAAGCGTTCTTTGGTTCGAAACCGAAGGAGTGGTATTAAGACGACATTTTGATATATATCAATATTTTGACGACATTTCTTATGCATGTACCTAATATTGGGTTGGTGAATTGAAAACTGCGGGACTTTGAACCAAAATTTATTCAACATAAAACCATAAATTCATTCCAAATAATTTCCATTATTATTGACGACTTCTGCCCATTTTACAGGCAATTTGCGGATTCCTCTTTCGTAGTAGGATTTTGGTTTGTGTGTGAGACAAGTGTGAGACTCAAAAATGGAGGACTGGAGATGTCAGCTGTCAGTTTGAGTTTGTTTGAGCACTTTCTTCAAAAGAAACCCATTTTGGTGTCAATAGAAAAGTTGTAGAGAATCAAGAATTAGGTTTATAACCAAATTTCCAAAAAGATACACTTCGTAGTTTTGTTTAAAATGTTTTTTGAAATGCAAGTTTTGTGAAAATTCGTAAATTTGGCATTTCTTGAAAACCAGTTTTTGAATCGTTCTGAAAATTTGGATATAAGCTTCATTTCTGATTCTCTACAACTTTTCCATTGACACCAAAATGGATTTCTTTTGAAGAAAGTGCTTAAACTAGCCGACAATAGCCGGCAGTTTTCAACTCACCAATCCAATAAATTAAAAATAATAATTAAAAAAGTAATTAAACAAATTGGGTTTAATTTCATTTTACTTTAAATCAATTTAAAGGAATTCTCTCTTGAAATAATAAAATTCTGACGACAGATGCCTTTCGGACCGTCCACCGTACACTTCACCTTTCAGACGTTTCCGCGCCAAACGTCGGAAACTACCGTAACCCGACGCAATAAAACGACCCCGCCACAAAGAATTTTTCAGTCTTTCGCCGTATTTCGTTTTTCCATCTTTTTTTTCCCATTGACACCAAAATGGGTTTCTTTTAAAGAAAGTGCTCAAACTGTCACATATGACAATAGCCCGCAGTTTTCAATTCACCAACCCAATATATTCAAAGAAGTGCGAATATTTACTTTTTTTTCAGTGCAACTTGTCTATGCGGCTTGTCCAAGAGATGGCGCTGTTGGCTCAAACGGGAATTGCTTTTTCTCCCTTTCCTTCAATCAAACCTCCAACCAGGCGGAACATTTTTGCGCTAATTAGTACGTTAATTTCTAAATTTAGTTAATAAATTTAGTTTATAAATTTTTCCACAGTAAAACTCGATTTATAGTGAGAAGAAAGTGATGAATATATCCTTTGTTCACAGAAAATTATCAATATACCGTATTTCTTCGAATAGAAGACCGGTTAAAGAGTATCATCGCGTACTCCTGCGTAGCAGCCCTTTTTAAAATTTCTTTTCTGCATAAAAGCTTTCAATGAAGTGCTATAGGGCTGGAAAATGACTCAAAAATACCACATGAGCTAACAGATTTTTGAGCCATTTTCCAGCTCTATAGCACTCGATTGAAAGCTTTTATGCAGCAAAGAAATTTTAAAAAGGGCTGCTATGCAGGAGTACGCGATGATACTCTTTACCCGGTCTTCTATTCGAAGAAATACGGTATCCTTTGTAGTAAAGCTTGCCCTAAACGTGTTGATTAGATCAAAATAGGAATCGTATTGGAACCGTATTAGATCGAATAGGAACCGTATTGGAACCGTATTAGATCGGAATAGGAACCGTATTGGAACCTTTGTCAGCAGTTATAGTCAAGATCTTTCTTTAGTTTCTACGCGCACACAGCTTCAATCCAGAGTGCTTTCGACAATCAGGTCGTTCTGAATATGGCAAGGGACACGATGCCGGTGTGTGATGGGGAAAGGAAATGTTTTCTGATAAACTGAAAAGTTTGCTCCTCGTGATAGCCGAATCCTGATTGTCGACCTGATTGTCGATTTAGAACGCCGCCCAGGTGTGGATTGGCGGAACATATGACGGAAATGGGATCACGTGGAACGATGGATCGCCGGATGTCTACAAGAACTTTGGGCCAAGTTTCTACCATTTTCATATAGAAAATCTCGTTTCTATTTCCCCATTTTCCTGAAAAAAGAATTCTAGCTGCAGTTCGACTTTAGGGAAACTGGTTCCAGTCTCCAGTTTTAGATAGTGATCCGGGCGACATTGTGTTGAACTTGGCGACGGGGAAATGGGCTACAGCCGCCTGGAATACCAATATTCCGTTCATTTGTGGCCTTGGCGGGGTTTGTTCCGCGGTTAACCATACGATTAGAGAAGAGGATTTTTCTAAGAACTTTATTCAGAGCTTTATAACGCTATTCAGGCAACCACAAACCCGGCAACGGCTCAGCCAACCACCAGCTGTCAACCTCCCTGTCCAGACGAATGGGTCTACGTGGCCGAATTCAAGACCTGCTACAAGTCGATCTATGGGATCGATTTTAGTACCGCCGATTTGAATTGTCGCTCGCTGGGCGGAGTGCTGGCGTCGATTCACTCGGACGAAGAGAATCGAGTTGTCAGCGGTTCACACTTTTAGTTTTTTTCGATAAAATTGAGTCACAGAACTGTTCAAAGCTGGGCTCGGGACAAGCGATGGAAACAGCGAGTTGCTGGTTGGAGGGAAACGGGTAAGGGAAACACTTCTGGTCCACGTAAGTTTTTGTTTCTGGCGCATCGAATTCTCTATCTTGTTCTCTATCTTGTTCTCTATCTCAATGACTTGAGCTCTCAAGGGAAATTCGGAATTCGGTGCGCTAGAAAGCTACAAAACAAAAAAGCAAGATTAGTTTAAGCAAGCAAAAGATTTGCTGCAAAAAGATAGCGAGCTTGTTTGCAGACTGGCCCGGGAATCGCCGACTTCACATGGGTTGACGGGACTCCGTGGGACTACCATCCATGGGCATCTGGGCAACCGGACAACAATAAGGGAAATGAGTATTGCCTTGAGGTATACACGTTTTTCATTAAACTTCAATCCCTCAATTCGTCGCACACTTGCAGATCTGGGCCGATCGAACGGACGCGAATTCGCAAAAATGGAACGATTGCACGTGCACCAATAAATACCGAGCCGCCGTCTGCAAGCAGCCCGCTAAATATTAAGATTCACTTTTGTTATTCTACTTAGTTTTTTAATAATTCATAAAGTTTTTGCATCAGATTAGTTTCGAAAGTTGACACTTAGAATTCATTTTCATCCTCCGTCACAACACAGTGTAAAAAAGATTTGCGAGAAAGATGAGCGGCACTGATTTCTGACACGTTGCGATTTCTGAGTGTCCGTTAAATCATGTGGAATCCAAGTACGGTTCAAACGCAATGCAACGTTCAAGTATTATTGTATGAACAACTGATAACTCTTCTGCTATTTCGCAAAAAGAAAGCCTGTTGGTTTGAAAAATTTCGAGCAACTTGTCATTATCCAGCTGGACTGCTGGATGCTGGACAGTTCATTATCCAGCTGGACTGAACTGCCATTATCCAGCTGAACTGCTCATTATCCAGCTGAACTGAACTGCCATTATCCAGCTGGACTGCTGGATGCTGGTATTGGTCAAAATACGGCTGGAAAAATGCCCGTACAGTAAGGCAGACAGAAAGACAGACAGAAAGACAGACAGAAAGACAGACAGAAAGACAGACAGACAGAAAGACAGACAGAAAGACAGACAGAAAGACAGACAGAAAGACAGACAGAAAGACAGACAGAAAGACAGACAGAAAGACAGACAGAAAGACAGACAGAAAGACAGACAGAAAGACAGACAGACAGAAAGACAGACAGAAAGACAGACAGAAAGACAGACAGGAAGACAGACAGAAAGACAGACAGACAGAAAGACAGACAGAAAGACAGACAGAAAGACAGACAGAAAGACAGACAGAAAGACAGACAGAAAGACAGACAGAAAGACAGACAGAAAGACAGACAGAAAGACAGACAGAAAGACAGACAGAAAGACAGACAGAAAGACAGACAGAAAGACAGACAGAAAGACAGACAGAAAGACAGACAGAAAGACAGACAGAAAGACAGACAGAAAGACAGACAGAAAGACAGACAGAAAGACAGACAGAAAGACAGACAGACAGAAAGACAGACAGAAAGACAGACAGAAAGACAGACAGAAAGACAGACAGAAAGACAGACAGAAAGACAGACAGAAAGACAGACAGAAAGACAGACAGAAAGACAGACAGAAAGACAGACAGAAAGACAGACAGAAAGACAGACAGAAAGACAGACAGAAAGACAGACAGAAAGACAGACAGAAAGACAGACAGAAAGACAGACAGAAAGACAGACAGAAAGACAGACAGAAAGACAGACAGAAAGACAGACAGAAAGACAGACAGAAAGACAGACAGTTACCGTAACCCCCCCTCCCCTCCCCATCCTTTTCCGTCATTTCATTTGTGAAAATTCGTAAATTTGGCATTTCTTGAAAACGAGTTTTTGAATCGTTCTGAAAATTTGGCTGTAAGCCTAATTTCTGATTCTCTACAACTTTTCCATTGACACCAAGATGGGTTTCTCTTGAAGAAAGTGCTCAAACTGTCACATAACTGTCACATGTCAAACTGTTCAATTCTCCAATCCAATAGATGTCGAGTTCGAGAGTGTCCCTAGTGAGGAGTGGCTCGAGTTTTAGAAAAATAAATATGAAAAAAGACACGAAAAGTGTGTACATCTTAATCAAAAACCGTAGAAGATATATTTACTGTATTGCTTCGTGCCTGTGGTGCCTCTTTAATGAAAAGGCTGAGAGTGAATCGGCGATATGGGCGTGTCAAGAGGACAAGGGACGTCGACTCGAGGATTCCATGGGAAACCCATAGACCGCAGAGAATTTTATTCAACCCTGAACAACCATGTTTAAACAGTTTAAAAGAACTTCTTAAATTTGTCTATCTCCACAAGTTTACCGTCTACTTTTTCATTCGAGTTGCACAAGCGTGGATTCAAGAATCCAGACATTGTACGAGCCATTGTACGAGCCATTGTACGAGCAATTGACTTAACTCACGTTGAATCAAGAAATTTGGTTGAAGGAGCACAACGACCGTGAAATAGAGCCACGGGACGAAGACCAAGGAGTAAACGAAGCTTTAAAGAAATTGGGGATCAAATCGTTGAGTCCGATTTCTACACGATAACGTTAAACCCCCAAACGGCAAAAGTGACTCATGAAAGAATTGACGAGCTAGATTGGAAGCTTTTGCCTCACGCACCTTAATCCCTTGACCTTGCATCGTTAGATTATTTTTTATTTCGGACTTGGAAACGCTTCCTGAGAGATGTACAGTTTGATAATCAGGCTCAAGTCATAAATAAGCCGCACGTAAGCAGCCGCACGCAAGCACCTGCCGCATTTTTGCAAAGAATTTGTGCGGGAACTTTTTGATCATCCTGTAAATGATCCTTTTGATCATCCGTATTTAGCCATATGGGCAGTGTACAGCGGCTTGAGCATATCGTTGGCGGTGAATCGCTGTATCGATTTCGGATGGCCACATAAACAACAGGTACTCGGTATAAAACTGTACAAGTAAACCCATTTTTTTCTTATTTTTTGTTTTGTATAGAAACTCTTTGGCGAGAGAATGATCATTCTGTGGACAGGAGCGCCAATCCTTTATGGGATTGCTTTGTGTATTCAAATGCCGGCAGCACTTTATCATCCCGGCAGTGCCACTTATTATTTTGCGGTCGATCCTGCTCATATACAGGTACATATTTACAATCTAGCATTGACTAAACTCGTCTGTTTTTCCGGGTTCCTTTCCTCTACACAATAAACAATGGATTGGTGGCGGCGTTGATTTTGATTTTGAAT
The DNA here is from genome assembly GCA_958450365.1 of Mesorhabditis belari. NCBI lineage: Eukaryota > Metazoa > Nematoda > Chromadorea > Rhabditida > Rhabditidae > Mesorhabditis > Mesorhabditis belari. The sequence goes on along the minus strand of CAUEEP010000513.1, from coordinate 16,985 downwards.
ATTCTAATGATTCTTGCAATGTTTCATCGAAATTTCATGATCATAACAAAAGCACAAATTGTGTAGTGATTATTGTTGGTTTAGATATAATCTTTATTACAGCGATGGTTCAGTGGCTTGAGATTGGGAGAGTAGAGACACTCCACGGCACACCCCGGCAGCTCGTTCACATTGCTTTTATACGGAACTCAGGCGTTGGTCTCGTCTTGCACACAATGGAGTTGAACGGATAGCGACGCATATTAAATCTCGCACAATAGGCGTTCGTCCACATAGGTGCCTAGCTGGCCATTTCCATATGTGGCGATCTCGATCACGAGATCGTCACGACAAGTTGTGAGGAGATTTTGTCTAAAAAAGAAAAGCTAATTTGATAATTGAAAGAAATGCAGATAATGTTTCAATGTTTGGGAATCGGAATGTCGGTTTTGGTGACCGGATGGATCTATGTTTTTATGCAATTCGTCCCCAAGCCAATCTTTATGATAACTGTGGCCAATGTTTGCTGGCAGCTCTCGAACCGGTGCTGGCAGCTCTCGAACCGGTGCTGGCAGCTCTCGAACCGGTGCTGGCAGCTCTCGAACCGGTGCTGGCAGCTCTCGAACCGGTGCTGGCAGCTCTCGAACCGGTGCTGGCAGCTCTCGAACCGGTGCTGGCAGCTCTCGAACCGGTGCTGGCAGCTCTCGAACGGTGCTGGCAGCTCTCGAACGGTGCTGGCAGCTCTCGAACGGTGCTGGCAGCTCTCGAACGGTGCTGGCAGCTCTCGAACGGTGCTGGCAGCTCTCGAACTTTACAAATGATTTACTTTACAAATGGTTTACTTTACAAATGATTTACCACACAAATGCTTTACTTTACAAATGGTTTACCACACAAATGATTTACGATTTCATTCTCTCCAACCCAATAGAATCCAGATCACATTTCAGGATCAATGGCCATCGTCTATTTGACTGTGAACAAATCGATGCGATTAGAAGTGCTTAAATTGTTGAAGATCCCGTTTCAAACAAAATTTACAATTCAAATAACGTCGATTCAACAGATCAGAATCAACAGATTCAACAGATTCAACAGAATTAAAAGTTCTTTGTGAAAAAATAAAAAATCCCGACCTTTTGTTACTTGTAATCATTTTACTTGTATCATTTTACTTGTAAAGAAAGATTTTATCGATTTTATCAATATTATTATTTTTTTTAGAGCATAGTGCCCAAAAATAGTATCCCAAAATTACATTAACCAAGAAAAGATGATGTAAAAAACCGACATGAAACCCAGTGCCCTCGCAAGCCCTTATTTTAGGCTTCATTTTGACACTAAAAATGGCTAAGCTCTGTTTTGCCATTCTTTAGATTTCGATCAATCTTTTGTCGGACTCGATAAGCTTAACGAGTCCAGAAAAATTTTGAGCTAAAATAACCTTTGATCTTTGTACCACAAAGGATTAAAGTTAATGCACAGAATTATTTGGATATTTTGAAGAACGAGCTTCAACCATTGACACAAAAATCAAAACCTTTTAAAACAAAAAAAAACTAAACAATAAAATTTATTCTTTTAACAACGTGTAACAATTTTGTTTAGTTCTTTTCAAAGGTATCGCACTTGGAGTCAATACGAAGCTTGTAGACATTTCGGGAGAAGTGGCGAGAAGAGATTGGAGATCAAGAAGATTGAAGATCAAGAAGATTGGAGATCAAGAAGATTGGAGTTCGAGCTCGTCTCATACTTTTTGAAGTGATTTCTTCAATGAATCCAAGTTGAAATGAGCTTTTGCACAAGCTTTTGATTCTAAGGCATTGCACAGAGTAATCTATTGGATTCAGATCCAGAGATGAAGGTGATTAAAGCTGATGAAGACGGAGAGGTTTCGAACATTCTTGGACATTTTTTGCTTTATGAACCGGTGCTCCATCCTGCTGAAAGGACCAAATTCTGTTTCCAAAATGATTTTGTGCCAATGGTTGAAGCTCGTTCTTCAAAATATCCAAATAATTCTGTGCATTAACTTTAATCCTTTGTGGTACAAAGATCAAAGGTTATTTTAGCTCAAAATTTTTCTGGACTCGTTAAGCTTATCGAGTCCGACAAAAGATTGATCGAAATCTAAAGAATGGCAAAACAGAGCTTAGCCATTTTTAGTGTCAAAATGAAGCCTAAAATAAGGGCTTGCGAGGGCACTGGGTTTCATGCTTGAAGGAGCTTTGAGCAGTAAAAAAAATCAAAGACCAAGGCAGACTGTCTGAAAATTGTTAAGCAGGTTGTTGAAAATTGACTTGTTAAGCAGGTCTAATCAACGCCTATGCTATGTACTCGGTTTCGAATCAATTTTGAAGTATTTTCACGCTCTTTTAAACTTAAAACTCAAAACTTTGCTACAGTATTTTCAAAAGAAAACTAAGCATTATATTTCAGAGAAATCTCATCTCTCGAATCGATTTGCGGAAAGAAAATGCGATTTGTTTAGTGTTGGATGGGTGATCGAATTGGGTGAGTACGACAATGGCAACTTTTGGCAATGACAAAACTATCTTTGGCAACTTTTGGCAATGACAAAACTATCTTTGGCAACTTTTGGCAATGACAAAACTATCTTTGGCAACTTTTGGCAATGACAAAACTATCTTTGGCCACCTTTGGCAATGGCAAAACTATCTTTAGCAACTTTTGGACATACCCATCCCCCAAATTTCATTTGAATTTGAATGCAAATTTGCTTCGAAATGACTGTGATGTGCTATTCAACCAGGGTTTATACAGGGTGATCAAGATTTACCGCAACACACAAAAGGCCTGGCTTTTAACCAAATCCATCTCGAAAACGAACTCAACCCATCTCGAAAAGTTAACTTAAATATCTTGATTCAACATATAACAGTAACAAATTAACAATTAAATTCAAATTTGCCTCGATCGGCATTCAGCCAAGCCTGCAAACGTTTGGGAAACGCGTTGACCGTGGCGAGCAAATAGGCATCATCGAGGGTATCCCATGCTTTGATGAGCGCCTTCTTCAAACTTTCGATATTTTTATGAGGTTTTGCCCATGCCCTGGCTTCAAGAACACTCCAGACTGAGTAAGGTTAGGGTTGTGGTGATCGATTCCGTTGAACCGTTGGGCACATCAGTCTTTTCGCTTGCCCTTCGCAGCAGTTGATAGTAATTGAGATTTGTTCTTCTTGTACGGCTTCATTTGCAGCTTTTTCTTGATGATTGTGTTGACGGAGCTTCTCTTCAGACCCATTTTCTGTGCCATTCCTCAAGCCGATTGGTTAGGGTTTAATCTTAGACGATCGCGCACTTTCTTGACATTAGCCGGAGTAATCGCTGTTCGTTTTGCACCTCTTCCAGGGCGATCAGAAGATCAGAAGATCAGAAACTGTGCCCAGAGTTTCATAACGTTGAATGGTTCGAGAAACGATGCTCCTGGGGACATTCAGGCAAAGATCTCGTTCTCTCTGAGATCTCGCTCGCCTGAACACGCTGCCGCTTGAGCTCAAGGATCGATTGTCGATGTGGAGACGCTTTCACCATTCCTGAAAACAACCATACTAATTGAAAGTATTGAAAGTTAGTAATCATACCATAAAATAAGAAAAATAGACAAAAACCATAAAAACAGGTAAGCAAAAAGTGAAATGGGGCTCATAACATAATACGACGTTGTTGCGGTAATTCTTGATCACCCTGTACTCAAGCTCTGATTGCCGGTTTGATTGCCAATAGGTGTACAACGGAAAAACACGAGTTTTGATCACTTTAACGAGGACTTTTTCAGGATCTCATGCTACAAGAAGATAGAATCTTTCAAGCTCTATCTTTTGATCTGAAAAATCCTTGAAAAAGTATTCATTGAAATGGTGGAAACTCGTTTTTCCGTTGTACACTTATTGAAAATGAGATCGAAGATCAGAGTCGTCTAGATGACAGATCTAGTTTGTACGGTTAAGTGTTGGAGATTAGATTGCTGGATTGCGTGGATTTTTTTAGAAAATTCCCGAAAATCTGTGTTTTAGTTGTTACCGTATAAAATCCCTTTTCCTCAAGGCAATGTCATTCTTTCACGGGTTTCACGCACGAAAAACGAACCCATTTTTCTTTTTCTAGGTGTTCCCCAGTTGGATTGATCGTTTGGATGGGCTTTTTCTGGTGGTAAAGGAAAGGGGCGATGGGGGCTGCAAGACTCGGGGGAAAGGAAAGGACGAGAGGCAGAGGCCGTACCACGCCCCCCGCCAAGCACTCCTCCCCTCAACCGCGTCCCCTCGCCTCGTTTTCTTCATCATCTTCTTCACCTCATTTTCTCGTCATCTTCTTCTTCTACTCATTTTCTTCTACTCATTTTCTTCTACTCATTTTCTTCTACTCGTTTTCTTCACCTCATTTGCTTTAAGCATTCAACTTTTCATCTGCGCATTTATTGATCTATTTGTGGGTTTAATCGGCTGCAAGAGGAACACTTACAGCTTACCAGCAACCACTTTTGATACAGTTGACTTTACTTTTACTTTACTTTGCTTACTTTAACGTAAGTGCTTACGTTAACGTAAGTGCTTACGTTAAAGTAAGCAAAGAGTGTTAAAGTGTTTGTAGATTAAAGCTACTGTACCATTTTTGGCCCATACTGTGCATAGCTGAGAATAACTTTGATAATTTATCCACGAGCTCTTCTTTGATAATTCTTGCACATTCTTGAACTTTGATAATTCTTGCAAACGCAAAAACTTTACCGTTTTCACTTGTATCTCAGTAATCTTTTCATGTTTTCATGAGTTTTGGTGTCTTTTCTACAACTTTATCCTCTTTTAGACTTTTTGTTCTAAGTTTTGTAGTAGTGTAGTGTTTGTAGATTAAAGCTACTGTACTCGTGTCTCTTTGTAAGCTTTAAATAGTAGGGGATCCATAGTTAAAGTTGAAAGTAATCCATTAAACCTAAATTCCAATCCAATCCATTAAACCTAACTTCTTAAAATCCTTACAATTGTATTTGAAATTGTTTCAATATTCAATTTCCCGTTCTTTTTCCTCTTTTTCTTCAAAAAAATCAATATTTTATAGTATTTTTTTTCTTCTAGCAAGGGCTAGGAACGCTAGGGGAGGCGAAAAAAGCGAAAAAACGGGGTCACGAGGCAAAAAAAAGCTGGGCAAAGGGCCATGGAACGCCCTGATTGTCTCTTCTCTCTCACTCTTTCATGATCCATTTCCTTTTTTTCCTTGCATCTTATACCCAAGCTGTTCCCTGACCTTTCTCCATCTGTATCCATCTGTATCCACTCTCAAAATCCTTTTCTCTTTCTCTATAAACCTCTCTTTCGACTTTCTCGACTTTCTCCATTCTCGCAACTCTCTATGTTTTTTTCTATCTTTTCCTTCTCTCTATCTTTCCTTCTTTCTATCTTTCCTTCTTTCTTTCTTTCTTTCTTTCTTCCTCTTCTTTCTATCTTTTCTTCCCTAATCCCACAATTTCCCCAGTCTTCTCCACTTCTCCATCGATGAATCCCTTCCAACTGCTCTCCAACACCATCAGAATCTCCAACTCTCTCTCCAATTCCCTCCATCTCCCAACATATCCATATTTCATTTAACTCTCTCTTCACAACCCATCTCTCTTCTCAACCCATCTCTCTTTTTCTCTTCCCAACTGTATCTCTATTTTTTCTTTCTAAACCTCGATCCTCTCTTCTTTTTTGAGGGACTCAATGTGAAGACCGCTCCTCCCCCATCGCTCACAAAAAGTAGCACCCAATCGATTCGAATTATGTTTTCTTCAGGCGAAGAGCTTCTGAAAAAGTTTATTTTCAAATTCTCTTCTCATTTTTTATCTACCGCAGCTGCCTTGCCTTGCCGCTGCTGCCTTGTCTTGCTGCTGCTGCCTTGCCTTGCCGCTGCTGTCTTGCCGGAAACTTTGTGATCTTGAATTGACCTATCTATAGGTTTATAGTTATCTTGAACACTTTTCGAATGTTCGAATGTTCGAATTCTTGTGTGACTTGGGAATTCTTGAATTCTTGAATTCAATCGTTCAATCTGCCTTCTTTGATTCAATCGTTTAATCTAGCCATTGCATTTCTTCATAAATATTCTTGATTTTCAATTTCTTCAGATCATTTTCCTTTTCGAATCTCCAATCAGTCATCTCTCTCTTTTCTTTCTTTCTTGTTTACTTTTTGATAAGCTGTCTAGAGCATTCTTGGCCACAAAATGCTAGTTTTGCCTTTTTTTGGGAAAACATTAAAGCTTTTTGGAAAGCTTCCAAAGCTTTTTGAAAAGTCGAAATTCAGTTAGTTTATACTCTTCACTAATTTCATCTGACGCTGTTTCATCACCCGCTACAATTATCGTTATAACCTCTTTATAACAATTCCTCTAGCTTGAGTTCTATTAGATAACTCTAGCAATCTTCTAGGTCATCAACAATGCCAGCAAAGAAAGGAAAGCGCGGAGGAGCCAAGGGAAAAGCCCCAGCAGTAAAGGGAAAAAAAGAAGAGAAAGATGAAGTGGCACTGCCAAAGGTGAGAAAGAAGAAAATAGAGAATCGAGTAGCATTTATAACCTTATAAATGCTCTAGCTAGGCAATAACTCTAGAAGATATCGGTATATTGTCTCTAGAAGATCTCGATATATATAAGCACAGTATACGATAGTTAGAGCTTTACAGTAAGCTAAGATCTAGTAAGACTTCATTCAGCTAAAGCTCAGCACAATTCATTCAACTAAAGCTTTTGCAAACATTCAACCAATTCAGGCGACAAAGACCATCGAGAAGAAAGCGGCTCCAGCCGGGAAAAAGGGAAGAGGAAGACCAAAGAAGGGACCAGCGAAGAAAGGACCCGCTAAGGGAAAAGGGTAATTAATGGAAAAACTTTGGATTTAAGTTCAACTTTTGACTCCGAAAAGCGTTTAAACCATGTAAACCATTTCAACTTTCAGAGCCGCCAAGAAACCGGCCAAAGCCGACTCGGATAGCGGTGCTGAGGAGCACAATGAACAGGTAAAAGCCTAGTCACAAGAAGATCTGATAATCTGATCTAATAATCCTAGTTCAATCTAAAAAGAGATTTTCCTCGTAAAACAGTTTAATCACAGAAAGCTCAGACTTTAACTGTACACCTAGTGTAAAACTTACGGTTTCCAAAAAAACTTACCGTTAGTTTTGAAGCCAAATTCAGTCAAATTCGAATCACTTTACGTTTACGTTTCAAATATTCAGAGCGAAGAGCCAGCTTCTGGTGCCGAGGATGCCGGTGCATCGGATGGTGGAGAAAAATCTGAATAATTTTTCGAAAATTTTTCCTTATTCTTTTGATACTGCCCATGTTAAATGTTAAAAGTTCTTTGTTTTTATGTATTTGAGTTCTTTTTCTTTAACTCTTCCAAACCTCATTCGTATTTGTTTGGCAACGATCTCAATTCACATTTCTTCCTTCACTGTTGATTATCTGAAATAAAATTTTTCTAGGAAACATAATGTTTAATCAAAAAACAAAAGATTCATCTAACTTTTGATAATGAAATGCTTGAGTTTTGTTAAAAGTATGCATACTTTACACTTCAACTGGCATACAGTAGACCATCGAAAAGCTTCGAAATTCAATTATCAATGCTAACGAATGTGCGCGGCGATAGAGAACACACAAAGCATTAGAACCTAAAAAAAGAAACCAAGACAATCAGTTACCGGACTCGATCCGGACTCGCCTTGCGTCCTAACTCACTACTACTCAGCCAGCCCTGCAACTGCCGAGCTCGCGAAAGACAGGGCTGTAATGTCGCGTTTTGATTTTTCAAGTTCCTTACAAAACTTTAAACACGTAAACTTTTGACAGTGCTCAGTAGAAAAAAGAAAATCAGCATCATGATCAGCGTGAAATTCTGCGTCCAAAGGTCTACGGCTCATATGATTAGGCCAGCACATCCAGTTGACCTTCCCTTGTAAATTGCTCTGTATGTTTGGGCTTACAACGTTGCTTGAATGTCGATAATATGGTTTTCTATTCAGAACTTAAACTTTCAACCGAAACTTTGTTCAGAAAAACACTGCAAACTTGGCAACCCTTTTTAGATGTTCTGGAAAAATCTGGAAACAGCTTCATTTAAACGTTAACAACAAAAGAAATTGGCTAAAAAATCATAACAAAACTGGAATAACAATGTGGAATAATCTAGAGTACCTATACAAAAACAAAAAATACAAGAGTAAATTGGGGAAGGGCTAGGCGTCGAGTGGAAAGGACTTCACATCAATTGGTTTCTTTAGGCGGCGATCATGTTCGAGCTCTAGTTTGTTGCGCAATTCACGAGCTTCAGCCGGAGTACGGTAGTGACCCTGAATTAAGATGATTGACTCATATTTTAATCTTCAAAACAAAATAGGTGAATTTCAGCAAGTTTAGTTGTAGACCTTTCACAAACACATTCCTCACCTTGCCGGTCTCTTCATCGTAGACATAAAGGCCCATTTCTGTTAAAGTGTAGCCGAAAACCTTCCAGCCGACAAAAAAGAACACAAATGATATGACGAGTCGACGCTTAGCCCACTAAAACATAATTTCGTTGGTTAAAAAATAAAACTCACTTGTTGATAAGAAATTTTGCTTTGTTGTGGAGAAAAAGAACGAAGTTTTTGTCGAAAAATTCGACGCCATTCCCAATATATTGTCATCTAAATGAAAAGATTTAGTGATTTAAGTACAAATAAATTTTGATTGATAACTTACGTATCCTAACTACCCTACTTTTAACAAAGATAAATAAAACTTTTAACTAGTGGAAACAAACCCGAGAAATTAATAGACAATTTTTGCTTGTTGAGATGGAAGCAATCCGAAACGTTTCTTCACAATCACACGGTACTTGCTGAAAGAAATACGATAAAACAATTCGGTGCTTGCTATAATAGTTGGGGGGGGCAGTCCGTAACTCGTTCAAAAGAGCTGGAATTTTGCTTCCTGGGATTTTCGACCATGCTGAATCAATTGGTAATAATTTTTAATTGGATTTTCAAACAGGTTTTAACACGTTCCTACGTGTCAAGCAACGTCTTTAAAAGGAGCACCGGAGATCAAAGGAACCTCAATTTTAGTTTATTTTCTTGGCAAAAGTATAGTTTTTGTTTTCAGAATGGAATTACTGCTGCTACAAGAATTGATTTGCGGGAAATCAATTTACTGACGGTGGCCTAAATTAGCTGTGAAGACATCTGATGACTTTGACACCTGGCTTAGCGGCGAAGTGGCCAAGAAATACCCATTGACTTATGCTGCTTTTGTTACTTTATTGTTGCCTTGTTGCCTTGTTAATGTTGATGAATATTGTTTACAAGGTGTAATATTTCAAAAAATAAATCATATTTAAATTATCACCAATCGATTCAGCATGGTCGAAAATCCCAGGAAGCAAAATTTAGGCCTTTTGAACGAGTTTCAGACTGCCCCCCACCCAACTACTATAGCACCAACAATTGTAAACCAAAATATACCTGCACTTATCCTCAGGCGAGAACTTTGCGGGGTGTGCCGAAAACGTCTGACTACCCTCAGGAGCAGTTTTCTGTAACGAAAAAATAGATTAGCATAAAAATGAATCCGTAGATCTTAAGCAAAATTGCTTCACCCTAATCAAATTTCTTTTTCTTAAATTAGAATACGCGTCAAAATAAATAAAAATTGAGAAATAAACCTTCAAAGTGTAGACACGGCGTCCGTTCTCGTCAATGAAGTATCTCAAAAGCATTTGCAATGATCCGAAGTGAGCACTCCGTTGTCGCTTGGCTTCTAAAGTAGAAAATTAGAAAACGATGAAGATTTGAAAGTTTAAAAAAGTGACACAGTGAAGATACACCAATTACACGAGAGAAAATAATGGTCGGCAACTGGGTCGTTTGCGCAACTCGCCATAACTTTCGCCTAAGTGAACCAATCTTTATGATTTTGGTTTCATTTTGTTGCACTCATTGCGATCTACAAAATGAAACCAAAATCATAAAGATTGGTCCACTTAGAAGAAAGTTATGGCGAGCTGTGCAAAAGACCCAGTTGCGCAAAAAACATTTGGCGCAAAGTAGCCACCCCCAAAATAATGATTTTAGCGAATGGGCGATGGATTTTATAGTGCGCTTTTTAGACTAAAGATATTCAGTTGAAAAGCTGTATTTTTAATATTTTAAAAACTGGTATAAATTGATGAACTTTTTGAAAAAGTTACTGCTGCGCATAAATACTTTATCTTTTTTATGTTTTTAACTTTCAAAATAGATAGCCGTAGAGGAAGGGAAATCTATTAGTAAGAAAAATGATGATTGTAGAAGAAATGAGCAAAAATGAGCAAGTTTTTGTATAGTGTCCTGTTTATTGTTAGACTAAAGATATTCAGTTAAAAAGCTGCCGATATAAATTTCGACAAAAGTCTTATAAAACCATGACTTTTTAAGACATTTGCCGCTGATTTTACGCACAAATATCTAACGTTTACTTATTTAGATTTTTTAAAAAGGCTTTCGCAAAGTTCTACACTCAAAATTCAAAAAAAAGCCTTTAATCCAAGAGGTTCACCCATCGAAAGTAATTAGTATTTGCGTGGAAAAACGCCAAAATCAAATCCCCGTGAAGTAAGCCATTTTATGAAGTAATCGATTCTCTAAAAATTTAACGAATTTATAAAAAATGAATAAATGCCTTTTAATTTACAAAAATCGAGAAAGAGTATCACAGATCAAAAGATTTCTATAGGCACTACGACGCACAAGTACAAAAACGAGAGGCATTGATACAGACAAGAGAAGACAGACAAGAGAAGACATAATAAGTTAAGGAATTGTACAAGAATTAAGGAATTGTACAGGAAATGCACGAGAAAAGATGAAGATTTTGAGATTTCCCTCTCGAATTCGATGATTCAGCGAGGAAACTGTTTGTGAAAGTGGAAACATTTTAGCGATGTTCTTCAAAGAATAGAAATTCTGAAGATTGAACAATGAATGATCGATAAGATCTAACATGAAGCTTAGTAGCTTAGTTTGTGAGCAAGATTTAACCAGAAACATGAAGAAGTTTGCAAAAGAAAATGGGAAAATGATTTACAATGGGCCCAATCCAACAGTCTCAAAGACGTGGTCCCAGATTTGAGTCGAGATTCCGAATGCTGAAATTGGATTGAGGGTTTTGTTTCGAGATTTTATGTAGCTGATGTTATCAATATGCTGTTATCAATATGCTGTTATCAATATGAAATATATTAGCTTAAAATTTGAAGGCATCATTTATCTTGGCATCTTGGCATCATTTATCTACAAAGAACTTCCCAATTCGAATTATACAACTCATTTTAGAAGCTCTCGAATGAGCTCAAATCGGCCTCTCTCCGGCGATCTGCCATTTTTCACACTTTTCTTAATAAAAAATTGTTTAAAAGGTTTTCTCCATATTTCTTTCGTGAGAAAATAACACTGAATATCATTTAATAGCAATAAGAATAACAGCAAACTCTTTTGTTCAACTTTCATAGCCAAAATTGGGGTTGATATCTGGGTTATTTGGAAACTCCGCAAAAAAAGAGAAAATTGAGCTTTTTCGCTTCATTGAGCTTGATTCATTTGATAAGAAAATCTTGTTGTATAAGCTATTTTTTTTGTTTAATAGTACTTTTCAAGTAAAATACCATAGTTTGATTGAAAAAATCCCTTTCTAGATGGAAATATTGTGAGTCAAAAATGTCAAATCGCTAAAATGGCAAATCACCTTAGAAAGGTCGACTTCAGCTCATTCGAGAGCTTGTAAAATGAGTTGTATAATTCGAATCGGGAAGTTATTTTTAGGTAAATGATGCCAAGATGAAGCTTTATTTTCTATATAGCACTTTCTATATAACACTTGGCACTTTGGTCATAAGTGTGTGACAACAACTTTTCCAAAAATTGTGTCATCATAAGTCGCGATCGTATTTATATCTGATGCGAAACAACAGAAAACATTCTTTGCAATCACCCACCAACGTCATAATCCTTAAAATGGTGATTATGGTGGTAAACTTTCTTGTAGTGCATATTCGTTTGTGGACGAGGTGAGCCATGATGAAGATAATAGTGAGTACAATCATAAAGAATGTATCCACAGAGTTTGCCCGCACCGAAACAACAGAAAACAGCCCTGGAAATTTTGAGATACCTTGGTTGTAGATAGGTTTCAATTGAAGAAATTAAAGAAATAAAATTCGTTGATTTATTTTGCACTGACCAAGGCAAAATCGAGATATAAATGCTGGCAAAGACCAAAATGATGAGAAGAGCGGGCACTGGTGGGAAAACCAAACGATCGCCGTCCATTGGAGTTTTGTGATGAAGCCCTGGATTCGGATTTTAGACAGGGAATTGATTATTATATTTTCCATTTTCTCTAATACTAGTGCAACCAGTCGAGCCGAGTTGATGACTATTTTCCGGCTTCTAAGTTTTCTAAGAAGCTCAACACTCAAATCCTCCACTAGATCTCATCGTCAGCTACATTTTCCGACCCCACATCGATAGGTTCTGATAAGCGGTTTTCTAGATTTCGAGGAATTTAGGCAAAGCTTAAGATGCATTCCTATTAGAGAGAATACGGTATTTTAATTGGAATTAAAACATAGAACAAAACTGTCCGGTCTGTCATATTCAAACATTGAATTTTTCGATAGTCAAGACTAGGCTCTGGTAAGTTTTAGGCAAGTTTTAGGCTCCAATTACTTCAGTCAAGGCTTAAAATGTTCCGAACGAGCTCTAGGGCCTGGAAATTAGACAAAATCTGGCCAAAGTCAAGTCCAGGCCTAACTTCGGGCCAACTTAGGGCCAAGTCAGGCAAAGCAAGAAGTCGAGCTAGGTTTTTGGCCTAGTACAGAAAAATTTCTTTGTAGCTATCCTGGTTTCTAAATAGCGTGGTAGCACCTAAGTGTAAAAGTCGTACTAGGTACTATTGTGTTAGTTAAGTCCTAGAGCCTATTAACAAGTACTAGAAGTACTAATACTAGCAGTACTATGTAGAAGTCTTTTCCTTTCCAGAAGGCTGTTCAGAAAATCTTTTCGTTCCTTTTCATACTTCTGTTTAAAACTAACAAATGCACCAATTGAACTATGGTTTGTTTCATCAGAAAAGCCAATTATTTTTCTACAAAATAACATTCAAACGGGTTTAAAATGGCTTATTTTTGAATTTTTGGGAGTGTGAAGTCGGGTAGTCAAAAAGGGCGATGGTCTATAACTTTGATGGTCTATAACTTTGTCTAAAGATAATATAATTGTTACGCTTTTATATAGTTTTATAGAAGAGATTTCAGGCTTTTTAATGATACCAGTTAGAGCCTGATTGGTCTAGCCAATCCAGAGAAAATCAAGGGACAAGAGCTGCGGGTTTTGGATTGGATTGGCTAATCCAATCAAGCTCTAATTGGTATCATTTGAAAGTCTGAAATTTTTTTTAGAAGGCTTCTATACAACTAGATAAACAACTAACAATAATATCATCTTTACTTAATGTTATGAACCTTTAAAGCCTTCTTTTTCCTTTGATCGTCTCATTCATTCAGAAGGAACAAAAGGAAAAGGAACAAAAGGAAAAGGAACAAAAGGAAAAGAAACAAAAAGACTTTCTGGACAGCCTAATATCACCTGATACAGATATCAGGATAATCCTGGATAATCCTAGCTCTCTAGACAATCCTAGATCTCTAGATAATCCTAGATCTCTAGATAATCCTAGATCTCTAGATAATCCTAGACCTCTAGATAATCCTAGATCTCTAGATAATCCTAGATCTCTAGATAATCCTCTTTCCAAAGTCTCACCGTGAATCAAGAAATGCAAAACGATTTGTGTCTTCGATTCGGTGTTCGGATGCCAATGAAAGACGAAACGATGCAAGAGATATTCAACCAACGTCCACATCAACACTCCACCCGCAAACAAGAAAGCCCAAATCCCTGCAGAAGTCACCAATCCTAAACAAATTATTCTTTTCGAGAAATCTCAAGAAAGAAAAATGTTTCTGAAAGCAAAATCTGTCACGTACATACCCATCAACCATATTGAAATCTTAAGGTGAATTGTGAAATTATTGGAACTATTGGAAGCTATTCTCGTCATCAACTCACCATATTTCCCATGTAGATCGTAGAGGCCAGCGAGAGTGAAAAGAACGACAAACGGCATCCAAACAAGCGGAACCACCCACCAAGAGGTTCTCGTTAAACTCTCGAGGAAATCCGAATCGAAAAGTCTGAAAAGTTTTTGCGTATTTTGTTCGTTTGTAAAATTGTAAACAAATCCTTTCACTGAAATTACTGAAAAAACCGTCTTTTTTTGCACTGAAACCTTCGTTTTTAGACCAAAAGAGAATTCAATGCTCCAAGAAAGGTGTGTTCACAATTGAATCGTATTCAATCACCATTCAATTGAATCACAATCATATTAAAACTCACCGAATTGTTCCCTCAAACGGTTGATGTATCCATGTCCAATAGTCGGCACCCAATAAACCGATTCTACCAAGCACACCTTTCTTGTCATCCAAATAGGGATCATCCTGGAATAGAGTTGTTATCTAAGAACTATAAGGCTCGGGTTGGCTATTAGCTTGACTATTAGTTTGTTCAAGCTTGACTATTAGGTTGTTCAAGCTTGACTATTAGCTTTCTTCAAGCTTGATTATTAGTTTGTTCATGCTTGACTATTATCTTTCTTCAAGCTTGGCTAGGTTCTCAACTAAATAACCGAACTTTTTCACTAAAAATTAGTTTATTGAATGCACCAAGTACGGTTTGCACCATTTGAACGGTTTTGAACGTTTGCACCATTTGAACGGAACGGTTTGCATCAAGTTCTTAAAAGTTAAAAGTTCCGGCTAGCAAGTCAGCACAAGCCAGACCAAGCTAATTGTAAGCCACTGTTGCCTAACTTTGGTTGACCTTGGCCGGAAATCTTGGATATGCAAAAGTGGCAAGAATCGACGGTTAGCAATAGAGTGTTTTCCTCTCAAATCAAATCGTTCAAATCATATTTTCTAAAAGATGCTCCTCAGCAAAGTCATTTTCTAAAAAGCGCGCTTTTCTAAACCCTCTTTTCGGGAGTGGGACAAATGCGACCTTTTTTTTGCGCACCCGGCCATTTGCGCACCTTTTTTTCCGCACCTGGCCCATTAGCGCACCTTTTTTCGCGTTTTAAAAAAGCTCTAAAAAGCTAATATTAACCAATTTCTATTCCAAAAGTTGTTTTTCTAGGTAATTTGAGGGTGTAGAATCGAAATTTTGACATAACAGAGCGTGTGGAATCAATTTGAAAGACAAAACGGGTAGGTCAAATTACAGAAAATGGTCGATTTTTTCTCTTTGTTACCTTCCCGTCCCGGTCGCTTCCACAAGCTCTGATATGTCAAAATTTCGATTCTACACCCTCAAATTACCTAGAAAAACAACTTTTGGAATAGAAATTGGTTAATATTAGCTTTTTAGAGCTTTTTTAAAACGCGAAAAAAGGTGCGCTAATGGGCCAGGTGCGGAAAAAAAGGTGCGCAAATGGCCGGGTGCGCAAAAAAAAGGTCGCATTTGTCCCACTCCCCTCTTTTCGCGCTTTTCTTTTATTATTTCTAAAAGTTTTGCTTCTTTTTTTCTATTCTTATCGGATTTGAAAGTTTTCTTTCTGAATTTTATTGTTTTAAACGAATATTTATTTTTAGAAACAACAAATAAGGAAAGAAGATGGTCGATCAGGTCAAACATCGTCAAACAAAGGAGAAAAAGATCAACGATGTGCCAGGACAGTTTTTTTTCTGTATATTTTCGATATTTTAAACATCTACCGGGGTTAATTGCTTTTCTTTAGTGAAAGAAGACGAACGTAAGCAACGTAAGAAAGAAGACGAAAGAAAAGAGAAGAAGAAAAGAAACTTCAGAAGAACTTCAGAAGGCAGAACAACAAAGAAAGAGAGGTCAGCATTTTTTTTAATTCCATAAAGTCTAATTCGTCTTCCATTACGAGCTAAAGGTTAATATCAAATCCTATTTGCAAAAGAGTAGAGAAAAAAGCAATAGTTACACTTCATTTTGTCTTTGGAGAATGAAAATAACTTTCTACTTATGAATTGCGAGTTCACGGTAGTCTAGAAAACATGATTTGAGAGGAGCAGACTCTAGTTGGCAACGTTTTTTGATAGGAACTGACAGTAACTTTCTATGCCAAAAAAAAGATCAATATCTGTTACATTTCTAGTAAGATTCCCAATAAAATCCATCCAGCCGTTTTGTACAAATTTCAGGTTATTCAGATGATCAAAATCGATGACTATGATCAAAATCCTTTATTTGAGGGTTTTGATATGATCAAAATCCTTTATTTGAGGGTTTTGATATGATCAAAATCCTTTATTTGAGGGTTTTGATATGATCAAAATCCTTTTTGTCAATGTTCAAACCAAAATTCAGAAAAAACGGCTGGACGGATTTGGTTGATTTTACTGAAAAGATAGAATATCTATGTCTTTATTTTACGTAAAAAAAGTAAAAGCAATTCTTGTTGAAAAATTTGTCAAATGAGTAAGCTTTTGCGTTTGGTGTTTGCTTTTAGACTATATGATTAGATAGATTGTTAGCGTTTAGACTACATGATTAGATAGATTAGATTAGATAGATTAGTTTAGATAGATTAGTTTAGATTAGATAGATTAGATAAGCAGTTTAGACGAATTTGGCTGATAATTTTACTAAAAATGTAACATAGATTGATCTTTCTTTAGCATAGAAAGTTAATGACAAATGGGAAAGCTTTTGCGTTTCGTGTTTGCTTTTAGACTACATGATTAGATAGATAGATAGATTAGATAGATTAGATAGATTAGATAGATTAGATAGATTAGATAGATTAGATAGATTAGATAGATTAGATAGATTAGATAGATTAGATAAGCAGTTTAGACGAATTTGGCTGATAATTTTACTAAAAATGTAACATAGATTGAACATAGA
>CAUEEP010000511.1:0-102099 GCA_958450365.1 Mesorhabditis belari | reverse complement strand
TAGCTTCTGGCCCCTCTGGCTAAGATCAATGTGTAGTTGACCATTTCAGCGCTTCCGGTACCGTGTTCGTGGCTCAGCGACGAGATGGTGGCGATGTGGTGGCCGTGAAGAGGTGAGTTGAGAAAATCGCTTAGGCTTAGGTTTTAAAAATGTTGATCCTGGATGTCACAGGCTATTTTGCTGGAGTTAGATCTCTAAAATCTCTAAAAAAATCACTTAATTTCAGAATGGCATTCAAATCGCAACCGAAAAAGGAGGATGCGTTGACGGAGATTAAAGTCATGCAACAGTACAAACATCCGGTTCGTTTTTTTTGAGCTCTGTGATATCCAGCTTGAGTAAAAAGTTGATTTTTGCTCGATTCACGGAGTTAGAGTCGTAAATTTTCCTCCGGTTTAGTTACGCGACCCGTAGCTGCTTGGTGATTTGTGTTTTAAAGCTTTAAATTTGGAAATTTAAAGAAAGGGAATTTTTGAATGACCTCCAGATCGTCTAAAAACGTCTAAAAAACTTTATAAACTTTACAAAATCTGGAAATAGAGCCAAGAAATCGCGTTGGTTTAGTTGCTATTGTTTCCGGAGAATTTTCTGGGTAAAAAAAAAACAGAGACCTGGGCCACGACACCGACCGCTGAACGAGCCCTGAGAATAACGCATCGAGTCTTTGAAAGGAACCTCCTCGGGTACAATAGCAAGACGCAGCTCGACCAAGACCTAAGAAGTACGGATATGCGCCAGCTCTCGGGACTCAGAGATCCAGTGGAAGTGATTGAGAGAAAAAGACTCAGATGAGCCGGCCACGTAGCCAGAAGAAGAGACGACAGATGGACGATACGGATCACAGAGTGGCTACCACGAGACCAGAAGAGGCCCATCGAAGACCAGCAACGAGGTGGAGCACAAGAGTGGCAGAGACGGTCAGAGAAAGGATGGCTACAGTGCAACCACCACCAGCACCAGCAAGTCGAAGACTTCGAACCAGGAACAATCAAACTAGGAAACACTGGATGACAATAGCAAGGGATAGAGAAATGTGAAAGCAGGTTGTGATCTGCCCAAATAGGAACACCTGAGTGCGAAAACAGATTAAAAAAAAATTTCTGGGTAATTTCTGGGTAAAATGGGTTCTCTTTCACAAAATTTCCTCTCGGCAATTTTTGGAAAGACTATTGTCTCTCAAAGTTTGGAATTGAGAGAAACTGATAAATTGATTACAATCGGCCGACAGGTCGAGATGATAGATTAGGAAAGTGTCATTAGCTGTACATTGTACTAGATTTTCAAAAACGAAATAAGGCAGCTAATTTATATTTAAAATAGCTTCTGTGCCATCCAAAATGAAAAGATCATCAAAATGCTGGTCACTCTAGCTACCGTTTACCCGACATATTAGGCCTAATCCGGTTCCTGGCTCTCCACCGAAATCCCAAAATCATCCCAAATGACAAAAATCGAAACTCAATAAATTCTGTGCATGCCAGAATGGCTAAATTTCGTTTTTCAAAACATTTTTTACCCTTTAGAACCTCGTCAACTACATCGAGTCCTATTTGGTCGATGCTGATGATCTCTGGGTGGTCATGGACTATTTGGAGGTAAGATAGAGCTTTGTTATGAGTTCTAGGATCGAGTTTTCAGGGCGGAAACCTGACGGATGTGGTTGTGAAAACCGAGTTGGACGAGGGACAAATTTCAGCTGTGTTGAAGGAGTGTTTGAAAGCGTTGCACTTCTTGCACAGGTAGCGAATTGTCAATTTTGATTGATATTCTTTCATTCTAGATGTCACTTCTAAAGAAAATAGTAATTAGGCCTTTCTGGATTGGCTAGGGTAAAGGCTAGTTTAGGCTCAGGCTTAGGCTTAGCTCAGGTTTAGGCTCAGGTTCAAGCTCAGGCTCAGGCTCAGGCTAGGCTTAGGCTTGGACTTAGTGCGAAGGCTAGCGGCTAGCGCCTAGCATTAAGTCTATTTGGGTTTGGGCTGAACCCCCATTTTCTGGATCTCAGCCAGTTCCCGGAGCTAAGGCACTTAGGCTTAGGCTTAGCTCAAGCTCAGGTTTAGGCTCAGGTTTAGGCTCAGGTTTAAGCTCAGGCTCAGGCTAGGCTTAGGCTCAGGCTTAGGCTTAGGCTAAGGTTCAAGCTCAGGCTCAGACTCAGGCTCAGATTCAGACTCAGGCTCAGACTCAGACTCAGACTCAGGCTTAAGCTCAGGCCTAAGCCTTGCTATCATTGTTTCCAGCCATTCGATCGTCCATCGGGACATCAAATCGGACAACGTTTTGCTTGGAATGGATGGTGCTGTGAAGTTGACTGATATGGGTTTCTGTGCCCAGATACAGCCGGGAAGCAAGCGGTGAGTGGCAGAGAGGCTTTGGGCGAGTTCCCTTTGATTGCAAAGTCGAACCCTAAGATTTTCAGAGATACAGTCGTCGGCACGCCATACTGGATGTCACCGGAGATTTTGAACAAGAAAAAGTACAACTATAAAGTGGATATTTGGTCATTGGGTATTATGGGATTGGAGATGATTGATGGAGAGCCACCGTATCTACACGAAACACCGTTAAAGGTGGGTTTTTGATGTGATTCTGGATGACAATCGACTCTTTTGAAAGCTTTTGAAAGCTTCAGCCTTCAATTTCAGGCTATCTACTTGATTGCTCAAAATGGGAAACCGGAAATCAAGAAGCGGAACGAGTTGAGCCCTGAATTCGTGCACTTTTTGGACAGGTGAGTTACCGAATTTCAAATTTCATCAATCTGGAAGGCACATAATGTAATGAATGAAATTATTTATAGAAAAATTAAAATTTTTTAAAAAAGTGACAAGTTGCGTAATTGAACCAACTCAAAATAAAAAAAGATCTCGATTCTTTCCAAAAATCGCTTAAAAAGCAGCTGTGCGTTCCAGGATTTGCTATTTTGATTGAAAAAAAAGAAAGATCTTGTTTTAGATGCCTTGTCGTCGATCCCGAATGTCGAGCCGACACAAAAGAGCTCCTCAATCATCCATTCATCTCGCGAGCAAAGCCGTTAAACGCTTTAATTCCGTACATTAAAGCGGTTAAAGAATTGAAAGAAAAGGGAAAATAAGAGAGAGAGAAAGAAAAGATCAAAACTGTTTAGAAAAAAAAAAGCTTAATTTTAATGTTTTTTCAAAATCTTTGACTCATTTCATTTCATCAGCCGGTCGTTTTTTTTTTTCTTTGCTTTATTCTCTTCATATTCAAACATTTTCGATCATCTATCCTATTCAAAAGTGAATTTTTTTGTCATTTTTTAATCTTTTAAAAATCTAGCCTTGTTCCCAATCATTCAAGCTATTTTCAGTCAAGCGATTTCACCATTTTTGAGTTCCTCGCGATTTTTTGGTGATAGCCTTTATGAATTTCGAAAATTTCTCGTTATTTCACCAAATTGGACCGCACACTTTATCGACTTTTATCGAAAAGTGCGAAAACAAAAGAAAATTGCACAAAGATTTTTTGATTGAAAACTTCGCAAAGCCGCAACTTTCATGGGTTGTAAGATTTTTAAAAACTGACTTTAACAAAATGAATCCTGGAACGCACAACAAATTTTCGCATTTGCAGATTCAAATTTGCATATAAAGTTCCCGTGGCCGAGTGGTCTATGGCGCCGTTTCCAAGGCGAGTGATCCGGGTTCGATTCCGGGTGCGGTCAAATTTTCGAAAATTGTTGAAAAATTGTTGAAAATCGTTTCGCAAACGCTTCTACACTTTCTAGTGTCACTAGAAATCCCCTAAAATCCCCCAAAGTCCCCCAAAATTCCCCAAAATTCCCCAAAAATCTTCATTTTTCTCCACCACCACACTTACACAGGTACATTCAAATATCGGTTTTTCGTTTTCTTTTTCTTTTTTTGTGTGAAGTTTGAAATTGAAAGCCATGAAATTGGGTTTTCTCTTTAATTCTGGCCATCGGCTATCGGCTATTTTTGTTTTTTTTTTTTTTTTTCTAAAAACATTTCTATTGCTCATCGTTCGGTTGCTTTCAAAAAAAAAAAAAAATTTTTATATTTTTTTATTCGAATTTTTCAGACTTAAAATGCCTCTCGTGTGTTTAAAAATATTCAATTATTCAATTATTCAATTATTCGATTACCATTTACCAATACAATTACCATTTACCCAATCGAAGTCCCGCGTGCTTTTCTTTTTTTGTTTAAAGAAGTGTTTCATTTCATTTCATTCATCACTGTATATTTATTTAAAAACCTCCATTTTCTTTTTCGAATTTGCATAAATGGTTGGTATTTTTTGTAAAAAATCAAAAAAGAAAACAGATAAATATTCAATAATTTGCCTAAAAAAACGCCAACTGCAACACTGAAATCGTTGAAATCGAGAGCCCTCGATTTTCTGTGCTTTCAAATGTAAACCAAGACCATTATATCTAATTTTTGCATCCATTTACCATTTACCCTTCCCAATCCGATGACGGACCGCATATAAAATTCAAATGCTCTCAGCTCCAAGAGATCTGGAGTGCTTTAGAAAACTTCTTCAAATGGAGAACATAGAAGGCTCAAGAATTGAATCAAGAATTGAATCAAGAATTGAATCAAGAATGGATTCAAGAATGGATTCAAGAATTGAATCAAGAATTGAATCAAGAATTGAATCAAGAATTGAATCAAGAATTGAATCAAGAATGGATTCAAGAATTGAATCAAGAATGGATTCAAGAATTGAATCAAGAATTGAATCAAGAATGGATTCAAGAATGGATTCAAGAATTGAATCAAGAATGGATTCAAGAATTGCTTCAAGAATTATATTTCAGAAATTATATTTCAGGATCATGAAAGCTCAGGCTCTTCGTGATTCAGCAACGATGGGTTACATGGCAGGCAAGAAGCACCTCGAGATCAATCCCGAACATCCAGAATTGCTTCAAGAATTGACTCAAGAATTGACTCAAGAATGGATTCAAGAACTGCTCCAAGAAAGGATTCAAGAATTGCTTCAAGAATTGCTTCAAGAATGGATGGAATTGCTTCAAGAATGGATTCACGGCTTTAAACGGGTTTAATTGTTATAGATTTCAGTGAAGTCACTTCAAAAAATGCATATTTTTCACTCAAAATTCACCAAAATTTATTTATTAATCAAAAAAACTTGAATGTTCAGCGACATTTTGAGCTTGTTTTTCTGCGAACATTGGCTTGTTGGCTTGTTGTCTTTTGTTGTCTTTTGTTGGATTGTTGTCTTTTGTTGTCTTTTCTTGGCTTGTTGTCTTTTGTTGTCTTTTGTTGGCTTGTTGTCTTTTGTTGTCTTTTGTTGGCTTGTTGTCTTTTGTTGGCTTGTTTCTCTGCGAAATCATTGGCTTGATTTTTCTAAAAGAAAAACTCTTAATACAAATATTGTAAAGCAAGTTAAGAGTAAGTTAAGCTCTTTTTATTTCCTTACTTTATAGTCGGTGTGTTCCCATTTGGATTGAGTCTCGAGTTGATCATTTCGACGATCGTACCCAGTCACGTCTTTGAACTCATCAGGAACCTTGAAACCTTGGAATTTTGATATTTTGATATTTTGATATTTTACAGTTGAATGAGTGAGTTTATTTGAAGTTTTTCTTTTGTATTTACAAGGTTCATTCGTATAAGTTGGTACATTGTGGAAAATAGTCTTCCAATTGCAGTCTTCCAATTGCAGTCTTCCAATTGCAGTCTTCCAATTGCAGTCTTCCAATTGCAGTCTTCCAATTGCAGTCTTCCAATTGCAGTCTTCCAATTGCAGTCTTCCAATTGCAGTCTTCCAATTGCAGTCTTCCAATTGCAGTCTTCCAATTGCAGTCTTCCAATTGCAGTCTTCCAATTGCAGTCTTCCAATTGCAGTCTTCCAATTGCAGTCTTCCAATTGCAGTCTTCCAATTGCAGTCTTCCAATTGCAGTCTTCCAAATAGTCTTCCAATTGCAGTCTTCCAATTGCAGTCTTCCAATTGCAGTCTTCCAATTGCAGTCTTCCAATTGCAGTCTTCCAATTGCAGTCTTCCAATTGCAGTCTTCCAATTGCAGTCTTCCAATTGCAGTCTTCCAATTGCAGTCTTCCAATTGCAGTCTTCCAAATAGTCTTCCAAATAGTCTTCCAAATAGTCTTCCAAATAGTCTTCCAAATAGTCTTCCAAATAGTCTTCCAATTGCAAAAGCCTTTTTTTAACATATTTACTTTTATAAAATTTTACTTGACTTTTTTTCTAATTACCGTATTTTCTCTAATAGTAGTGCACCGGGGGGAGCCGAGTTGATGCCTATTTTACAGTTTCCAAGCTTTCCCAGAAGCTCAACACTCAAATCCCCCACTGGATCTCATCGTCAGCTACATTTTCCGACCCCACATCGATAGGTTCTGATAAGCAGTTCTCGAGATTTCGAGGAATTTAGGCGACGCTCAGGGCTCGAAGCTCGACGCTCGAAGCTCGACGCTCGACGCTCGACGCTCGACGCTCGAAGCTACTAGTAGAGAAAATACGATATTAAAAATCTAGATCTAGACGTTATATTGGATTAATTTCTAAAATAACACAAAAACTGTTAGTGCTCAACTTGGGTTTAGCTCTCGTAGCCTGATCAGAATTCTGAGTTTAAACACAAATGTCAGGGATCAATTGTACAAGCACAAAAATCCAATTTTCCAATTCTTGAGCTATTTTTGCTGACCTTAACGTTGCTCTTGTCGTTTCATTTCCTGCAAAAGTCTCAATCTCGAAAGAAGAATGTTTATAGTGGAAAATTTGATGAGCGACGAAGAGAAGGACCAAACTGTTGTTGGAGAAGCTCGAAAAAGAATTGCTTTGATTGCAGGACACGAAAAAGAGCTTTTGCAAGATTTGAGAGCAGAAAGTGCAAATGAAAAAAGGAAAAGAAAGCCTAAGAAGTCAAAGCCTAAGAAGTCAAAGCCTAAGCAGTCAAAGCAGTCAAAGCCTAAGCAGTCAAAGCAGTCAAAGCAGTCAAAGCAGTCAAAGCAGTCAAAGCCTAAGCAGTCAAAGCAGTCAAAGCCTAAGCAGTCAAAGCAGTCAAAGCAGTCAAAGCAGTCAAAGCAGTCAAAGCAGTCAAAGCTGTCAAAGCAAGCAGTCAAAGCAGTCAAGCAGTCAAAAGCAGTCAAAGCAGTCAAAGCAGTCAAAGCAGTCAAAGCAGTCAAAGCAGTCAAAGCAGTCAAAGCAGTCAAAGCAGTCAAAGCAGTCAAAGCAGTCAAAGCAGTCAAAGCCTAAGCAGTCAAAGCAGTCAAAGCAGTCAAAGCAGTCAAAGCAGTCAAAGCAGTCAAAGTCAGCAGCAGTCAAAGCGGTCAAAGCAGTCAAAGCAGTCAAAGCAGTCAGTCAAGCAGTCAAAGCAGTCAAAGCAGTCAAGCAGTCAAGCTAGCAGTCAAAAGGTCAAGCAGTCAAAGCAGTCAAAGCAGTCAAAGCAGTCAAAGCCTAAGCAGTCAAAGCAGTCAAAGCAGTCAAAGCAGTCAAAGCAGTCAAAAGCAGTCGTAGCAGTCAGCAGTCAAAGCAGTCAAAGCAGTCAAAGCAGTCAAAGCAGTCAAACTAAGCAGTCAACAAGCAGTCAAAGCAAAGCAAAGCAGTCAAAGCAGTCAGTAGCCAGTCAAGCGTCAATGCAGTCAAAGCAGTCAAAGCAGTCAAAGCAGTCAAAGCAGTCAAAGCAGTCAAAGCAGTCAAAGCAGTCAAAGCAGTCAAAGCAGTCAAAGCAGTCAAAGCAGTCAAAGCAGTCAAAGCCTAAGCAGTCAAAGCAGTCAAAGCAGTCAAAGCAGTCAAAGCCTAAGCAGTCAAAGCAGTCATAGCTAAACTGAAATGGGTTTTTTCGAAAACGACCTCTCCCTTTGTGCAGTCAATTTGCCCAAAAGCTGAACAAATTCCAAAGGTTTTTTATATCAAAATGTAGAGGAGATCTTCAGCTTTCGAATGGTATATAACACTCATATAGATCTGTTCGATATCCTGAAAAATTTACAAAATAGTAAAAGCGCGCATTCATAACTGGACAACCTAATATTAATCACCTTTGGTTTCCCATAAAAGCCAAGTTAGTTAGTTGATTGAAAATGAAAAATGATTAAGAAAATTAAGCAATATAAAAAAACTAAGTGCTAAAAATAAAGAAAAGAAAAAAAAACTTACTAATAAAGGCGAAGAAGAGCTTGCGAATAAAGATAAAGTCGTCATCTTGATTTCCTTTTATTTGATCTTTAAATGGAAATTTTACATTTTAGATCCAAATTTCAAATTTTAGATGTCATCCAGCCAGTTGGAAATCAAATTTTATGTTTAAATAGTTTTCTATTTTAGTGTCAGTGAAACATTATCGAAACGCTTAGGCTTTGACTGCTTTGACTGCTTTGACTGCTTTGACTGCTTTGACTGCTTAGGCTTTGACTGCTTTGACTGCTTTGACTGCTTAGGCTTTGACTGCTTTGACTGCTTTGACTGCTTTGGCTGCTTTGACTGCTTTGACTGCTTTGACTGCTTTGACTGCTTTGACTGCTTTGACTGCTTTGACTGCTTTGACTGCTTTGACTGCTTAGGCTTTGACTGCTTTGACTGCTTTGACTGCTTAGGCTTTGACTGCTTTGACTGCTTTGACTGCTTGACTGCTTTGACTGCTTTGACTGCTTTGACTGCTTTGACTGCTTTGACTGCTTTGACTGCTTTGACTGCTTCTGGACTGCTTTGACTGCTTTGACTGCTTAGGCTTTGACTGCTTTGACTGCTTTGACTGCTTAGGCTTTGACTGCTTTGACTGCTTTGACTGCTTTGACTGCTTTGACTGCTTTGACTGCTTTGACTGCTTTGACTGCTTTGACTGCTTTGACTGCTTTGACTGCTTTGACTGCTTTGACTGCTTTGACTGCTTAGGCTTTGACTGCTTTGACTGCTTTGACTGCTTAGGCTTTGACTGCTTTGACTGCTTTGACTGCTTTGACTGCTTTGACTGCTTTGACTGCTTTGACTGCTTTGACTGCTTTGACTGCTTTGACTGCTTTGACTGCTTTGACTGCTTTGACTGCTTTGACTGCTTAGGCTTTGACTGCTTTGACTGCTTTGACTGCTTAGGCTTTGACTGCTTTGACTGCTTTGACTGCTTTGACTGCTTTGACTGCTTTGACTGCTTTGACTGCTTAGGCTTTGACTGCTTTGACTGCTTTGACTGCTTTGACTGCTTTGACTGCTTTGACTGCTTTGACTGCTTAGGCTTTGACTGCTTTGACTGCTTTGACTGCTTAGGCTTTGACTGCTTTGACTGCTTTGACTGCTTTGACTGCTTTGACTGCTTTGACTGCTTAGGCTTTGACTGCTTTGACTGCTTTGACTGCTTTGACTGCTTAGGCTTTGACTGCTTTGACTGCTTTGACTGCTTTGACTGCTTTGACTGCTTTGACTGCTTAGGCTTTGACTGCTTTGACTGCTTTGACTGCTTAGGCTTTGACTGCTTTGACTGCTTTGACTGCTTTGGCTGCTTTGACTGCTTTGACTGCTTTGACTGCTTTGACTGCTTAGGCTTTGACTGCTTTGACTGCTTTGACTGCTTTGACTGCTTTGACTGCTTTGACAGGATTGTGATCCTACGGCGGCTCGAAAACTTGTGGCACTTCTTCTAGCGAAAGGAACTTATTATTGGCGGGCTCAAATTGATTTCTTGTCAGTCTAATCTTTGAAAAATTATCTAGAAAGCAAGAATAACGCTTAGACATGGGAAAATTCCAAACGAAACCTAATTCCACCGTCGTTTTCTCAGCCGTCTCTTGGTCGATTGTTCTGAAATTTTGTTTACAAATAGAAATTAGCATTCTCTGTTTGTAAACAAAATTTCAGAACAATCGACCAAGAGACGGCTGAGAAAACGAAGGTGGAATTAGGTTTCGGTTGGAATTTTCCCATGTCTACAACATATACATGTTGTAGGCGATGAAGGATTTCAGCCGAAGAAGTCTCAAAAACGAAATGTTGAGTTATGTATTGACTCAAGTCAACACCACAAATTCAACCTCTCACAAAATAAGGATATCAAAAAATTTCGAAATTTAAATGATCTCGTTTCTTTTAAAAATATGACGTCATCTTTCTCGTCAAATATTTCGTTTTCAATTTTCAGCAAAAAAAGTGCACCCAAGCGTTTGTGAATTTTGACGAAAAGACTCAAAAATCTCCAGAAATCTAAAAGTTCTTTGCTGGTTTTAAAAAAAAAAATCTTAAGGGTTCTTTTTTTTGGTTGAAATGGTTAGGGAAAAAAATTGGACCTAAAAATGGCAAAGCTGAAAAGGGAAAGGGAAAGAGAAAGAGAAAGAGAAAGAGAAAGAGAGGAGGAGGAAGAGAAAGAGAGGAAGAGAGGAAGAGAGAAAGGCACATTGTTGAGCTTGAAGCGAAAATTTCCTCTCTAAAAGTTTTGAAGAACTTGGAGATCGGAAATTTCTTATTTCTACTTGAGAGTTTGGGATTTCGTCTAGGCATTTTTTCTGAATCTTCTTTCTTTTAGCTTCTTCCTTTCATCTTCTTCCTTTCATTCTCTTCCTTTCATCTTCTTCCTTTCATTCTCTTCCTTTCATCTTCTTCCTTTCATCCTCTTCCTTTCATCCTCTTCCTTTCATCCTCTTCCTTTCATCCTCTTCCTTTCCTCCTCTTCTTTTCCTCCTCTTCCTTTCATCCTCTTCCTTTCATCCTCTTCCTTTCATCCTCTTCCTTTCATCCTCTTCCTTTCATTTCCAAAATTTCAAAGCCATTTTTTTACTATAAAAGATTTCACCTTTTCTAGAAACAAGTATTGCATTCCAGAAACGCGAAAAGTTAAAGAAATCGATCTTTTAATTGAATCATTAACTTAATAGCATCAAAAAAAAGGCATTAAAGAAGTTGAAAATGCGTTAAAAACTTAAAAAAAACTTCCTAGCCCTATTCCATGTTCATAGTTTGGTATTTTTTTTTAAAATTTCCATAAAAAGTTTCCTCAGTTTAACTGAACTTAATCTCGATTTCTTTAACACCGATTTCTTTAACAGTTCACAACTCGTTTGTTTCCCTCAACAATGGGTTGTGGTGCTTCGGTGGAAGATTCTTCGGTGTCAGCTTCACCAACTCCAAATCATTCAAATGATCGACACAATCGTCTCTCGGTTGTTTCACTTGGTTTACCGGGACAAGACGAGGATGCAATGTCAGCGTCAAGGTAAATATTATAGATTTACTTCTGATCATTGAGATAATGATCTAGAAAAAAAGTCACAAACATTCTTCAGAAAGCCTTTTTATTTCAAAAACCCTTTTCTTATTTTAACCAAACAATGGGGAAACCGGATGTCATGGGGAAACGAGGGGAATTTTGGGGGAGATGGAAATGGAAAACAAATGGAGTATGTACAAATGTACAAATGGAATATGTACAAATGTACAATGGAAATGGAAAACAAATGGAATATGTACAAATGTACAAATAGAATATGTACAAATAGAATATGTACAATGGAATATGTACAACGGAATATGTACAATGGAATATGTACAATAGAATATGTACGAATGAATATGTACAATAGAATATGTACAAATGAATATGTACAATGGAATATGTACAAATGGAATATGTACAATAGAATATGTACAATGGAATATGTACAAATAGAATATGTACAATGGAATATGTACAATGGAATATGTACAAATGAATATGTACAAATGAATATGTACAAATGAATGTGTACGATAGAATATGTACAAATGAATATGTACAAATGAATGTGTACGATAGAATATGTACAAATGAATATGTACAATGGAATATGTACAATAGAATATGTACAATAGAATATGTACAATAGAATATGTACAATAGAATATGTACAATAGAATATGTACGAATGAATATGTACAATAGAATATGTACAAATGAATATGTACAAATGAATGTGTACGATAGAATATGTACAAATGAATATGTACAATGGAATATGTACAATAGAATATGTACAATAGAATATGTACAATAGAATATGTACAATGGAATATGTACAATGGAATATATACAAATGAATATGTACAAATGAATATGTACAAATGGAATATGTACAACGGAATATGTACAATGGAATATGTACAAATGAATATGTACAAATGAATATGTACAATGGAATATGTACGATGGAATATGTACGATGGAATATGTACAATGGATGAAATAAAAGATGAAATAAAAGTTAATTGGAAAAGAGATGAGAAATTGAGGAAGATTTTTCGAGTTATTAAATGAATGTTTCCTTTTTAGTGTCCCTTCAATGAACTTTCCCTTTTAGTGTCCCTTCAATGGAACCACCACCTACAATGCCGTCAACAGGTTTTGGCGGAGAAGAGGAGAAAATCTGTAACACTGAATTGAGGTCAAAATTCGACTATAATCATTTATACGATTAGACAAATTTAGAATTAAATGGATTGTGCGAAAGTTGACCGAGCATTTCCCCATTCACGAGGAACCGCAATGGATCGCCGAGCGACTGAATCGCAAAACGTCTACAGGTCCTACTTTATGAGAGATAGATTTGGAGATTGTGCACATTTTGCACATTTTGCACATTTTGCATCGTTTGCAGATTTTGCAGCTTTTGCTAGCTCTCGTGCGCTCCAGATAACCGATTGGCATGCTGGATTCAGTTGCTTAGCGCTTTGAAATTCTTAGATAAAGCCTCGAAGTCGACACTGTTGTGCGACTTGGGCAATTCGTGGAATTTTGCCCGAATTTTATCAAAGAAATCTCGAGTGCGCTCCAGGATTGTCTTTTGCAAAGTTTTTAAAAACCTAGAGTCAATAAATCGCAAGTTTTCTTCTCGAAGTCTTAGCAAGCAAGCAAGCAAGCAAGCAAGCAAGCAAGCAAGCAAGAAAGCCTGTTTTCTAGAAATCGAATCTTCTACCGTAATCCGGATCACACTTGCCTGGGAATCTGAGGATCCACGTTTGCCAAGATCTGTGGTTTTAAAGGTTTGGAAAAAGGGAAATGGAAATGGAAATGAAAAATAAAAAATGAAAAATGGGGAAATTTCATCATTTTCATCATCATGTAAAGTTAAATTCAAATTTCAAAAAATTTTTCTTTAGATTCCGCTCGCCAAAGAGGCTCGAGAAGACGAAAAAGGCCGATTTTACTATACTTTATTTAAGAGGTTGAAAGAAAATTGAGAATTTTCGAGAAATTCACAAATTTTTAGAGAATGTAATGCTTTTGATTGGCTACAACACGTCAAAGATTTCTCGACCCCAATAATTTATCATATAAAGGTAAGAAAGTCAATGTTTTTTTTCATATTTTCATCCAAGCTGGATCTCACTAGAGAAAAGCATCAGATCAAGGTGCTTTTTTGCAGTCCCCACAAAGCTGCAGTCCCCACAAAGCTGCAGTCCCCACAAAGCTGCAGTCCCCACAAAGCTGCAGTCCCCACAAAGCTGCAGTCCCCACAAAGCTGCAGTCCCCACAAAGCTGCAGTCCCCCACAAAGCTGCAGTCCCCACAAAGCTGCAGTCCCCCACAAAGCTGCAGTCCCCACAAAAGCTGCAGTCCCCACAAAGCTGCAGTCCCCACAAAGCTGCAGTCCCCACAAAGCTGCAGTCCCCCACAAAGCTGCAGTCCCCACAAAGCTGCAGTCCCCCACAAAGCTGCAGTCCCCACAAAGCTGCAGTCCCCACAAAGCTGCAGTCCCCACAAAGCTGCAGTCCCCACAAAGCTGCAGTCCCCACAAAGCTGCAGTCCCCACAAAGCTGCAGTCCCCACAAAGCTGCAGTCCCCACAAAGCTGCAGTCCCCACAAAGCTGCAGTCCCCACAAAGCTGCAGTCCCCACAAAGCTGCAGTCCCCACAAAGCTGCAGTCCCCACAAAGCTGCAGTCCCCACAAAGCTGCAGTCCCCACAAAGCTGCAGTCCCCAAAATTTGAGTTTCCAGTTGAATTGAGTCTCTCAAACGCTAGGCTGACTAACGAAAGGCATCAGATCAAGGTGGTTTTAAAGCCACGGGATTCTATAAAGCCACCGGGGCTTCATAGAATCGGCTATGCTTATTCTGAATAGGCTTTTACTTTTTTCAAAGAAGCTCTGTAACGCGAGAAATCTAGCATCAAAGTTTCGAGTTTAGGATGATTTTCGAGGCGTTATAGGCTTTTTCTTTCTTCTTTAAATAAAGAGCTAGTGGCGGAGTGGATAATATGCTCGGCTCTAAAAGTTTTCAATTTTTTTTTGGCTTGGGTTCAAGTTCGCTGCCGGTTTATTCTTTTTACTTTGAATTCCACTATTTTTCATTCAATTCAATTCCATTCCGCGTATTGAATTCCACTATTTTTGCATGCATAAGCACTATTCCACCGAGTTCTGTAGGTAACCGCACCAATATGGTGAACTGGTGCAAGACTGGCCCCCCTAGGCCCCCTTCCCTCGGGGTTGGGATAACAAGTGACCCAAATGGACTTGTCTAAGGCCCAAGCACATATAAGCAGGTAGCCTTCACCTCCTACATCGCAAGCATAATAAAGGAGGTAGCCTTCTCCTACATTTCCAGCACATATAAAGCAGGAAGCTTTCTCCTCCTACATCGTCTCCTACCTCGTCCCATCCTCACAAACAACAGAATATTCCCTAGGTTTTAACGTGTAAATTGTGATTATCTGTGTGCAAAATCGATCACCGGTAACCCCGGTATACACTAAGTTGTCCGTGAAATCATGAACAATGCTCGAGCAACAGTAAATCACATTTATAAATAAAGCATTTACGTTCCTAAATCATTTCTAAACATTCTTCCGTTAATCAAAGTCAAAATCAATCAAACCACATGCCATAAACACTTTCGGTTCTTTTCCAATATCGGGGGAGCGGTCCGATTATCGGGGGAGCGAAAGGAAAATCGGGGGAGCGAAAGGAAAATCGGGGGAGCAAATTTTGCCCCCTCGAAAAATGCATTTCTGGGACTTTTATTTTAACTGCAACGTTTTTTTTTTAATTTTTTGGCAGCGCTACATATGTCCTATATTATCCAAAGTACTGCCATAAAATCCGCGAATTACCCGTTATTCTCACAACCTTTATATTAGATCACAAAAGTGACTTAAATATCTAACACTTGGGGACATTTCGCCGTGCGCAAGTGTCACATACCCAGCGAAATAGATCTTTTCCCTTTGAGCGGACTTTCATCGATTCGCCACAGTTGCAAATCCACGACTGGATGACTCCTTTGGTGACGAAATAATCGATTGCCGTCGATTCCTTGAACGCACAAATATCGGAGAAGCGCATCGTCGTTAAAGTTTAAAAAAAAACGTTGCAGTTAAAATAAAAGTCCCAGAAATGCATTTTTCGAGGGGGCAAAATTTGCTCCCCCGATTTTCCTTTCGCTCCCCCGATTTTCTTTCCGCTCCCCCGATAATCGGACCGCTCCCCCGATATTGGAAAAGAACCACACTTTCTAATCGTTTTCTCAAAAAAAAGCAAAGAGAATATACCGGCAGCTAACTTGAATCCAAGCCAAAAAAAAAACGGAAACGTTTTAGAGCCGAGCATACTATCCACTCCGCCACTAGCTCTTTATTTAAGGAAGAGAGAAAAAGCTTGTAAGGACTCTGAAGGGGGCCTAGGGGGGCCAGTCTTGCACCAGTTCACCATATTGGTGCGGTTACCTACAGAACTCGGTGGAATAGTGCTTATGCATGCAAAAATAGTGGAATTCAATACGCGGAATGGAATTGAATTGAATCAAAAATAGTGGAATTCAAAGTAAAAAGAATAAACCGGCAGCGAACTTGAACCCAAGCCAAAAAAAAAATGGAAACGTTTTAGAGCCGAGCATATTATCCACTCCGCCACTAGCTCTTTATTTAAGGAAGAAAGAAAAAGCTTATAACGCCTCGAAAATCATCCTAAACTCGAAACTTTGATGCTAGATTTCTCGCGTTACAGAGCTTCTTTGAAAAAAGTAAAAGCATATTCAGAATCAGCATAGCCGATTCTATGAAGCCCCGGTGGCTTTATAGAATCCCGTGGCTTTAAAACCACCTTGATCTGATGCCTTTCGTTAGTCAGCCTAGCGTTTGAGAGACTCAATTCAACTGGAAAGTCAGTCTAGCCAATTCAACTGGAAACTCAAATTTTGGGGACTGCAGCTTGTCCGGTCATTCTATCAGTTAAATTTTAGAAACACGGAAACGAGGATGGTGGCGGATGTATTATAATGGAGGATCTCGGCGAGCGGGCACAGCAACAAGACGAGAAGAATGGATTGGGGGTGAGTGTAAAAGGCAATTCCTAGTCCAGAATAGACCAAAAGCTAGCTTCTGAACTGATTTGAGCCACAAAATGGCAGAAGAATCAAAGCAAGTCCTGATTTCTTGGCTTCGAGTCAAAATTCTTATTCCAAGCTTCTCCAGATACTTTGCCAGGCAACAATCAAGACAACAGTCAAGACAACAGACTAGACAACAGACTAGGCAACAGACTAGACAACAGACTAGACAACAGACTAGACAACAGACTAGACAACAGACTAGACAACAGACTAGGCAACAGACTAAACAACCTTTCCCAGGCCTTAGAGATAATCTTTCCCCTGTCAGTCTCTAAAAGTGTCGAAAAAGAGCTACCGTAATCCTTTTCTACTCGTCTATTTAGATAGAAAATGTGGGTGATTTGCTCTTCCAGTTGGCTCGACTCCATGCTCAATCATGGCGTGATAAACAGTGGACAACGATGGTTTATCAAAATCTAATCTAGTTTGCAGTCCATTATTTTAGATAGCCGACTTGCCAGTATCGTTTTTTTCGAATGAGGCTGGAAGTTTCGCTGATGTCCTTGAGTATTTCACGACGAAGGGCGCAGATCCAATGCGGCTAAAGGTTTGTCGTTCATTTTTACGATTCCAGTAACTATGGATGTCATTTGGAGAAATGACGTTGTTAAAATGATTCAGTGAAATGAAATGCTACAGTACAGTACAGAAATGATACAGAAATGATACAGAAATGTACAGAAATGATACAGAAATGTACAGAAATGTACAGAAATGTACAGAAATGTACAGAAATGTACAGAAATGTACAGAAATGTACAGAAATGATACAGAAATGTACAGAAATGATACAGAAATGTACAGAAATGTGCAGAAATGATACAGTACAGTACAGTAACCTACCGGAAACTGTTCTCTGTCAAATTCTCGATAAAACTCTAAAAAAGTTACGATAATTTGACAAAAAATAACCATTCTGGAGCGCAGAATAAAATTTTAGAAACTTTAGAAAAGCTAAAATATTGAAATTCCAGAAAATCGAGAAATTCTTCGCTGCTTCCTATCTAGAGAATACAGTGAACGAGTCATGTGATGAGTTGAAAGTGGCAAAGGTTTGAAGGCAAAGAATTGTTGTGTGACTTCCAGATTGACTCAAAATTATTTAAATTTAACTAGAATCATCTAAAATAATCTAAAATCATCTAAAATCATCTAAAATAATCTAAAATCATCTAAAATCATCTAAAATCATCTAGAATTATCCAACCCAGAATTCTCCCGGAAATGGGGCGTAAGTGACTTCCCCTTTTAGTGGTTCACTCAGGTATTCTATCCTCTTTCTATTCTTTCCCTTACAAAAACTTCTCCCCACCTGGTGATGAATGGAAAGTGGCAAAGGTTTGAAGGCAAAGAATTGTTGTGTGACTTCCAGATTGACTGAAAATTATTTAAATTTAACTAGAATCATCTAAAATAATCTAAAATCATCTAAAATCATCTAAAATCATCTAGAATTATCGAACCCAGAATTCTCCCGGAAATGGGGCGCAAGTGACTTCCCCTTTTAGTGGTTCACTCAGGTATTCTATCCTCTTTCTATTCTTTCCCTTACAAAAACTTCTCCCCACCTGGTGATGAATGGAAAGTGGCAAAGGTTCGAAAGGCAAAGAATTGTTGTGTGACTTCCAGATTGACTGAAAATCATCTAAAATCATCTAAAATCATCTATAATCATCTAGAATCATCTAAAATCATCTAAAATCATCTAAAATCATCTAGAATCATCTATAATCATCTAGAATCATCTAAAATGATCTAAAATCATCTAAAATCATCTAAAATCATCTAAAATTATCTCAAAATATCTCAAAAAAGCGATTTCAAGGTATTGGTACACGGAGAGCCGTTCTCATCAAATATCTTCGTCGATATCGTCGACACCGATCATCATCCAATCGCCGGCATTGTCGATTGGACAAGTGTGTGCTCCAGTTTGAAAGAAAGATTTGCTTAAATTGTTTAAAGCTATAAGAAAAAGCTAATAAGAAGCTTAGAAAGCTAATAAGAAGCTTAGAAAGCTAATAAGAAGCCTAGAAAGCTAATAAGAAGACTAGAAAGCTAATAAGAAGACTAGAAAGCTAATAAGAAGCCTAGAAAGCTAATAAGAAGACTAGAAAGCTAATAAGAAGACTAGAAAGCTAATAAGAAGCTTAGAAAGCTAATAAGGAAACCCAATTCCCAGGTTGCCATGCGGGATGTTTTGGAGAAGATCTAGCAAAAGCGATTTGCTGGAATTTGAATCCCAGAGAACGAGCGACACAAACCTCTCAACTCCTTCAAGCATATCACTATCAATTGGTGATTTTACAAAGCTAAACTACTGGACAATGAAATATGATATTTGAAAACAGATCGTCACTTTCGCGCCTCACTTTCTCCCTTGTCTAACTCCCTTTTCTTTACCGTATTTCTAAATATTAATCTTACCATTGTGTAGCCATTGAAAAGCCATTGAAAAGAGCTTTCAGAAAATGTATAACATTAATAGTTTAAACTCAAAGACAATGGAGTTACAGACGCGCGAAAGTGACGATCTTGTAATCGATCTTTTTTCAAATATTCATATTTCATTGTCCAGTACTTTCCAGTACTAATCACACTCCAAAAAAAAAACAAAACTCTTCAGGTGCTTCAAAGTGGAAACGCGTCGATTACAAGCGAGCAAGTCCGAGCCGCGTACGAGAAATTTGTGCCCGTTGCCACTGTGAGCTTTGTTCACAAGGTTTTTTTTAAAACTGGTTACAATTTCACTTTTACAACGTTTAGGTGATGGTTTTACGTGGGAAAAGTGAGCCCGATGCGTTGATTGAACGAGCCAACAGTCTCATAAATCAGGTGAAAGGCTGAATGAACAAATTTTCGACAAATTTCAACCCTTAGACAAGAAATGAGCAATTCCATAACAAAACTCTGTACAATTCCATAGCAAAACTCTGTACAATTCCCTAGCAATACTCTGTACAATTCCCCAACAATACTCTGTACAATTCCCTAGCAATACTCTGTACAATTCCCCAACAAAACTCTGTACAATTCCATAGCAAAACTCTCTGTACAATTCCCTAGCAATACTCTGTACAATTCCCTAGCAATACTCTGTACAATTCCATAGCAATACTATGTACAATTCCCCAACAATACTCTGTACAATTCCATAGCAATACTATGTACAATTCCCCAACAATACTCTGTACAATTCCCTAGCAATACTCTGTACAATTCCCTAGCAATACTCTGTACAATTCCCTAGCAATACTCTGTACAATTCCCTAGCAATACTCTGTACAATTCCCTAGCAATACGCTGTACAATTCCCCAACAATACTCTGTACAATTCCCTAGCAATACTCTGTACAATTCCCTCCATTCCCAGGTTTACAACACCGTTCGCATCAACGAGGAGCTCATCGATGATGATAAAATGAACAATAATAATTGGACTTCGTAAAGCTTTCAACATTTATCTCTTTCATTTATCTCTGAATCAAAGCTCATTGAATAAAAAGTTAATTTCTTTAATTCATTCATTAATTTCTTTAATTTTCAATCTTTCTCAATCAATTCGATTAAACTCTCAGTTTTCTTTTTTCATTTTTCTTTTTCTTTTTTCTCTTTTACTTTTTTACTTTTTACAACTGATTAACTTGAGTCGGGGTAGAGAAGAAAGGAATGGACTGAGGATGAGAGAGAGCAAATAGGTGCGGTTGGGGTTGCGGCTGGGGTTGGGGTCTGTTTGGGGGCTTACAAATAGAGAAATCTCTTCTCTCTTTGACTTTTTTTCGTTTCTCGACCAGAAGTCGATCCCCTTGTGACCTATTTTCGAATTCCTGGGATGCACGATATCGATTTTTTTGCTTTCAGTTGATTTTAAAAGTTGATTTTATAAAATTCAAATTTCTCTACTGTTTTGCCGCAAAAATTTGCATATGAAATGAATTTGAATGTAAAATTTGGTATTTAATAGAAATCCTGGATAGCACAGCGTTGATTTATGAATTTAAAATATATTGATTTCGTTAAAATATCGATTTCGTAAAAGTGGAACTGCTACGGTGGACCCAGATTTTTTTGTATCTTTTTATTAAACAATTCACTAATTCTCTTGATTGCTTTAGTTCTCGTGCTGTCCAGATTGAAAGAAAAACTGATTTTTTATCAGATTTTTTCAGAAATGTATCCAAAATCGTAGGCAGCCTTGAAACTCAACCCAGACCCCACTCAGACTAGTATTTCCCCTTATCTCCCTGCAATCACTGATTCTTCTTTCGTCTTTCTTTCTTCTTTCCCATCTGTGCCTTCCAGCATCACTATATACTCTTTCTATTTTACTATTTTCTTTGTGTCAACGAGCTGGACTGGACAACGAGCTGAAAATGAGTGGACTTTCGAAGTCGAACGAGTGGTTCTGTTAATATCGCTTATCTTTCCTCTGCAATACAAAGAGAACAGAAAATGATTGATTTTAGAAAGAACACTGATAGAAAGAAAGAAAGAAAAGAAAAGAAAAGAAAGAAAGAAAGAAAGAAAGAGCACTTATATTTTCTTTGTTTTCTAGTTGTCATTTAAATTTGATAGCATTTTTTTCTAAATTAACTAAATTTTAAAAATTTCTGTCAAAGGGATTTGAAAAATTCCTTCAGATTCAGAATCAGCACAATTTTCCGCATCTAAAAAAGGTACTCCCAGAAAAATCCGATAGAAAACGCATTTTCGCGCTGATGTGTGCCGCTGTTTTGTGCCGCTGTTTTCAACGTGGTATGGCCGTAAGCGAGCGCTTGAAACGAGCGCTTGAAACGCTTGAAACGCTAGAAACGCTTGAAACGCTTGAAACGCTAGAAACGCTTGAAACGCTTGAAACGCTTGAAACGCTAGAAACGCTTGAAATAGTTGAAAAGAAAGAAAAGAAAAGAAAAGAAAGAAAGAAAGAAAGAAAGAAAAGAAAGAAAACATTTTCTTTGTTTTCTAGCTGTCATTTAAATTTGATAGCATTTTTTTGTAAATTTTATTTTTAAATGAATATTCTTGAAGTCTTTGTATATGTTGTGTCCGATTTAGATTTCCGTCCGATTTAGATTGAATCTAAATCGGACGTCCGATTTAGATTGAACTTATCGCGGACGTCCGATTTAGATTACAGTCTATATCGGACGTCCGATTTAGATTGAACTTATCGCGAACGTCCGATTTAGATTACAGTCTATATCGGACGTCCGATACAGATCGAACAATAATAAACGTGCTTAATATATGTTCTTAAGCGTTTTTTTGCAATTTTCTGCGCTTTTCAAAGAAATTTTCAAAGAAATTTTCAAAGAACATATGTTAAGCACGTTTATTATTGTTCGATCTGTATCGGACGTCCGATATAGACTGTAATCAATAAAAGACCTTTGAAAAATGCAGAAAACTACAGAAAACGCTTAAGAACATATATTAAGCATGTTTATATTATTGTTCAATCCATGTAAGATTTAGATTGAATCTAAATCGGACGTCCGATATAGACTGTAATCTAAATCGGACGTCCGCGATAAGTTCAATCTAAATCGGACGTCCGATTTAGATTCAATCTAAATCGGACGGAAATCTAAATCGGACACAACATATATATACTTTATCCGACAAGGAAAAGTGACAATGCAAACAGATTGAACAGCGTAGACGAAGAAAGAGAATTGATATACAAACACAACGACAATTAGACACGTGTATATATGACATTAAAAACTAATTTAAAATTGACAGAACTACAAGATCGAGCTTATATATTGAGGATTTAAAATAGTTCATAGACGAAAAAATATCACAAGGTAACTTATTCCAAATACGAGGAACACGACAAGCAAAAGAATGATACAGTTGGCGGTCATGAAAGCTTTGAAACGGGGGTAATCTGAAAGTTGTGACTACGAGTTCTTCTGGCGTGATTCGAAAACTTAAAGAGTCCTTTAAGTTTATTTAAATAAAAATAAAAATTTTTGTTTTTTGTAAATTTTATTTTTAAATGAATATTCTTGAAGTCTTTCAAGGCTTCAAATCCAAGAATTTTCAAATTCAATCAAAAAAAAGCCTTTTAAGCCAAAAAGCCTTTTCTTTTCTCAATTTTAGTTAATTTGGATAGCACAAAAGCTTCTTCAATCAAAGAAAATAAGAAAATTTTGCAAATTTTATTTTTTATTTTAAGCTGTTTACAATTCTTGCCTTTTTTTTCTCATCCTTAGCTTGATTTCTTGAAATTCAATTATTTTTGGCTAATCTGGATTACAGGAAAATGTGTTAAACTATTAGAAAAAAACCTTTCTTTCATTCTTTCAAAATTTCTGTTTACCTTACAAGTGACGCATCGAGTTCAAGACTTAAAATCACGGTTTTCAAAATTAATTCCTTTATTTGACTATAAAAACAGGTTTCCTGGAAGTCACAAGCTAATTTGCATGATCGAAATTCGTGATTTGAGGAATTTGAGAGATCATTCAGTTGGAGGAGAGGTAGAGCTGGAGGAGAGGTAGAGCTGGAGGAGAGGTAGAGACGAGAGGGTCCACCGCGCTCGGTTTGTCTATCGATTTTCTCTCTTCTTTCCATTCTTTCACCTCTCTGACTCTCTCCCTAGCCATTGGAGAGACGAAAAAAAGAGGCGTGGCCGTGCTCACATGTTCGTTGTAAGAGAGGAAAGGAGAGAGCTGGCTGCGTCGCGTCTCCCCCAACCCTCCCCCCTCTCCCTTTTTGCGATGGCGATCGATTTTCCT
Source organism: Mesorhabditis belari (assembly GCA_958450365.1). Lineage (NCBI taxonomy): Eukaryota > Metazoa > Nematoda > Chromadorea > Rhabditida > Rhabditidae > Mesorhabditis > Mesorhabditis belari. The sequence goes on along the minus strand of CAUEEP010000511.1, from coordinate 79,035 downwards.
TCTCTCTTTACGCTGCGTGCGCTCCAGATCGACCTTTGCATCGGGCAATTGGTGGATAGCGATCACCGACAAAGCCATATCTATCCCATATCTATTGCGTCTTGCATTGGGGTGCCACTTATTGAAGAAATGATTGCCCTGCGAACTGCTAATGAGTGCGATGAGTGACAGGATGGCGCTTTTTGGGGAAGGTTTTTATTTTTGAAGTGTCTGAAGCACTAAATCCACCTGGATCCAGGCCAACCCGATTTCCAACTGCAGTAGAAATCTATTTTTTTTCACTTTTTCATAGCCAATAGTCTAAATGACTTCCAGCTTGCACATTTGATTCAATCATTTAGCTGAATATCTTTATTATTGTCATGATATAGTCTCGAACTCGCTTGGGGTGGGTTGGTTGGTAGGAACTCTGTTTTTTATCACTTTTTCATAGCCAATAGTACAAATGATTTCCAGCTTGCACATTTGATTCAATCACTTAGCTGAATATCTTTGTTATTATCATTATATAGTCTCGAACTCGCTTGGGGTGGGTTGGTTGGTAGGAACTCTGTTTTTTTTATCACTTTTTCATAGCCAATAGTCTAAATGACTTCCAGCTTGCACATTTGATTCAATCATTTAGCTGAATATCTTTATTATTGTTATTATATAGTCTCGAACTCGTTTGGGGTGGGTTGGTTGGTAGGAACTCTGTTTTTATCACTTTTTCATAGCCAATAGTCTAAATGATTTCCAGCTTGCACATTTGATTCAATAAATTAGCTGAATATCTTTGTTATTATCATTATATAGTCTCGAACTCGTTTGGGGTGACCACAAACAGTCTTGGAATTGCTTGAAACCTTGTCAAATCCTATCGTGTTTTCCAATTTGCCCAATCCGCTTAAAATCTTTATTGAATGAACATTTTCTAGTGGTCAAAAATCTAGTCATTTTTCATTTTCTTATTCCCAATTTTTTTCAATATCGATTTTCAGAGTATTTTCTTTTCACCAAATGCTTTTCTGCCTTCTAGATTTTCGATTTTAAAAGTTTTATAAGTCAAAAAAAAAGGGAAATCATTTAAAAAATACCGACTGGGGCTACCAGTGGTGAATTTATCGCATACACGAAATATATGAATCACAATACAACGACACACACAATACTAGGCTATATCTTAACTTAACCCACGTCATGACAGACGGCTCCCTAACCCTAAGCTCAATGGGGAACTAAATAGCTTTTTTGGTGGTGAAGGGAAGATGACGATGAAGGAGTGGCTTGTCACTTTAAAGAACTGGGGCCACAACCACCAGACTGCCCTCCAGAAAACCTCTCAACCCGAAGGGAAAGGAAATCCGAAGGGGGTGACCATGTCGCATGTGGGGTTCGAACCCTCGACCTTCCGATTAAGATAACAGACACTTAACCAGTCAGCCACACGTGCACATTTAAAAGTAAATTTTTTGACAGTTTCCTGGAATTTTTGGAACTCATGCAATTTTTGGCAGTTTCCTCATGGAATTTTTGGCAGTTTCCTCATGGAATTTTTGGCAGTTTCCTCATGGAATTCCTCATGAATGATTGTCATTTTATTTGAATTTATCGAGATTGATCTCATCGTTTTCCTCAAATCAAATCAATCAATTCAAATTTCTCAAATCAATCAAATCAAATGAAAATTTTCAAGTTCTGTGACATCCAGAATACTCAATTCTTGAAGAATTTCGAAAAATTCGCCCTTGAAGTTGACCAAAAGTTGACCAAAAGTTCTTGGTACGAGATTTATTTGCTAGTGAATGAAGTTGGGATTTGTTTTTTTGTTTTTTTTTGTTTTTTGTTTTTTCTCTTTCTCTTTCTCTTTCGCTTCTTAATGTCTTAATCATAAATTAAAATGACAAAACCTTTTTAGTGGTGATTCTTTGTGTGTGTGTGTGTGTGTGTCATGAGTTCAGCAGCGGAATTCGATCGGCGGATTTTGGGGCAAAACGTGATCGCCACCCTATCACCAGTCAAATTAATTACACCGGTAAGTTTGAAAAATATTTAACCGGTTTGGAAATCAAAGCAACAACTAAACTGCGTTCCAATTTGAAAGTTTTCTTTTTAAAAGTTTGAAAAATATTTAACGAATCGCGAAAAATCGATTCGGTTTCGATTTTGATGAATTTTGGATGAATTTTGGATGAATTTTGATGAATTTTGATGAATTTTGACGAATTTTGATGAATTTTAAAGAATTTTAAAGAGTTTTGATGAATTTTGACGAATTTTGGATGAATTTTGACGAATTTTGGATGAATTCTAAAGAATTTTGATGAATTTTAAAGAATTTTGACGAATTTTAACGAATTTTAAAGAATTTTGATGAAATTTGGATGAATTTTGACGAATTTTGACGAATTTTGGATGAATTTTGACGAATTTTGACAAATTTTAATGAATTTTCTGAATTCTCACTAAATTAGAGTCCTCTATAAATAAAAAGTTAACTTTTAGCTTTTATTATGATTTATTATGCTCAAATTTAGACAAATTCCCCTCATGTCTCACCGACAAAGCGGCACGACTATGGGGATCGCTATATTCCACTCCGACAACCAACAGCCGACCTGCAAGCAAGGTTCTCCGCAATTCCAGGTGAGCAATAAGTCGGAATTTAGAATTTCTAAAAAAAGTCGTTATTCTGGAATGCACAGTATCCAAAAAGTGTCTCAAAATTGGAGAATAGATAAAAGAAAAAATTTTCAATTTTTTTTTTCTTGGAGAGTCTGAGAATTTATTTTTTAAAAATTTTTACAAAGAGCTTAACACTCAATTATTAAAGGATGACATCCATAATTATTAAATTATTACTTACTTTTAATTATGTTTATTCTTTTAGTGCCAGTACCAGCTGATCAAGAAACACCGAATACTTTCAAGCGGCCTTATGCACAATCATCACCGCATACGCCGACTCCGCGTACAAGTCATCACTATTCACAGTATCAAGGTTTGTCTTGGGTTTAGATTGGATTGGTTTTGGACAGCTCAATTGAACAGCTCAATTGAACAGCTCAATTGAACAGCTCAATTGAACAGCTCAATTGAACAGCTCAATTGGAACAGCTCAATTGAACAGCTCAATTGAACAGCTCAATTGAACAGCTCAATTGAACAGCTCAATTGAACAGCTCAATTGAACAGCTCAATTGAACAGCTCAATTGAACAGCTCAATTGAACAGCTCAATTGAACAGCTCAATTGAACAGCTCAATTGAACAGCTCAATTGAACAGCTCAATTGAACAGCTCAATTGAACAGCTCAATTGAACAGCTCAATTGAACAGCTCAACTTTCAGGCTACAGTTCGAACTCGGCTCCACCACCGGGAAATGCGGAAGAGCCGAGACAAGAACAACTCGTGCATCGAGCATTGTTAAGGAATGAGTTGCTCGGTGATAATATCGATGATGTTAGGGTGAGGAGAAAGGAATGCATTCATTCGATGCATTCAAATCCTTTTTTAGCAATGTCTTTCGTATGGAGATGATATTGTGATGCCTGGGGATCGTCCGAGAGACAGCCCATCCAGAAATCTCTTCGCTTTCGGCCTTAAACAACAGACGCCGACAAAGTTTGTGCAATAAAAAGGATTAGAATTTCTTAGTTGGATATCACGACAGAATTTCGATTACTTAGATTTTCGATTTTCAACAAAAAATAAATTGGGACAGGGTACGGTAGTTGGGGCACATTTTAGAGAGTACTTTGAGGGATCAAGTACTGTCTAAAGTACTCTAAAGTACTCTAAAGTACTAGTCAATCCAATCCAATCCAATTTACAGATACGGTGACGCGTCTACATCTCAGCTTTATGGTGGCATTTTATCGGGACCTTTATCAGAGGATAGTAAACGCTTATTGAGAAGCCCAAAGAAACCACAAAGAAAAGTGCCAAAAAATCCGTATAAAGTAAGTTTTTAGCAATCCTGGAACGCACAGTAGCTGTAGAGATTCGAAGATTTTAGATTAATTAGAAAATTGAGTACTTGAGCTGAGTTGGGTAATTAAACCGACTGAATGGCATCTATCTTATCTATCGACATCTTTATCTATCAAACAATCTTTAGGTTTTGGATGCTCCCGAGTTGCAAGATGATTTCTATTTAAATCTTGTTGATTGGTCTTCTCAGAATATGCTCTCCGTCGGGCTGAACACTTGTGTTTATCTATGGAGCGCGAATAATAGCCAGGTTTCAAACGATTTCTCTTTTAACACGTTGACGACATTGTCACCTGATGCTGTCTGACACATATTCGTTCGCCTGGGACATTGTCACCTGATGTCAGGTGACATTTTTTGTCGAAAAAAACAACGTTGTCCCATGCGATTGTTTGTGCAAAAACGCCATTGTCGTCAACGTGTTAAAACAAAAAAAAAAATCTAGAATATTATTAATCTAGAATATTATTAATCTAGAATCTTATTAATCTAGAATCTTATTAATCTAGAATATTATTAATCTAGAATATTATTAATCTAGAATCTTATTAATCTAGAATATTATTAATCTAGAATATTATTAATCTAGAATATTATTAATCTAGAATATTATTAATCTAGAATATTATTAATCTAGAATATTATTAATCTAGAATATTATTAATCTAGAATATTATTAATCTAGAATATTATTAATCTAGAATATTATTAATCTAGAATATTATTAATCTAGAATCTTATTAATCTAGAATATTATTAATCTAGAATATTATTAATCTAGAATATACTGTGACATCCAGATAAGTGAATAATAAATGAATTTTCGATAAGTTTCTGTAAAAAGTGAGCTCTCGATGGGGCCAAAGATTCTGCCGGTGTTGACCACCAAGCTCTAATTTCACCAAATCAAAAATCTATTTCAGGCAAAATATAAAGTGACATCCAGAAAAGACTATAATAAACTTTTTAGCTCAATATTTTCATCTTATTTTCATCTTTCAGGTGATCAAGCTTTGCGATCTCTCCACTCAGGACAACGACTCGGTGACCTCGGTGCAATGGGCCGACAAAGGAGACCTGCTCGCTGTTGGTACAAACAAGGGAGCCACCCAGGTAGAGAAATAAAGATCAGAAGATATCTGTGCTGATCTATAACGCCATCTTTCAGATTTGGGACGTTCACACGCAAAAGAAAATCCACGAATTGGATGGGCACAGCTCAAGGGTGAGTTTAGTAAATCGTAAATCGTAAATAGTAAATCATAAATAGTAAAGATCGTAAATCGATAGTGTGCCTTCCAGAACAGTTTCCAGAATATACAAAATGATTTCAGGTTGGTTGTCTCGCGTGGAACGATCAGTTGATCTGTTCGGGGAGTCGGGATCGCTCGATTTTACAGCGTGATCTCCGGGCGAGCACAGCACCCACCAGAAAGTTGACCTCACATCGTCAGGAGGTGGGGGATTTTAAAAAGGGCAATTATTTTTATCGTATTTTAGGTTTGTGGCCTTAAATGGTCACCAGATCGTCAATTTTTGGCTTCAGGCGGGAATGATAATCAGCTTTTGGTCTGGAATTTGAGACGTCCTGAACCCTATCAGGTGATTTGAATTTATGATCATTCAAAGTTTACAGTAACTAGAGAAACTTTTGATCTATAAAGGTAGTTAGATATTAGATGGATATTAGATGGATATTAGATGGATATTAGATGGATATTAGATGGATATTAGATGGATATTAGATGGATATTAGATGGATATTAGATTAGATCTAATAAAGTAATCTAATGGGTTACTGTAGTTTCATTTAATCCTCATCAACAAAGTAATCTAATGGGTTACAGTAGTTTTATTTAATCCTCATCAATAAAGTAATCTAATGGGTTACTTTAGTTTCATTTAATCCTTATCAATAAATAATTAATAAATAATCAATAAAGTAATCAATAAATAATTAATAAATAATCAATAAACTAGATCTATCAATTTTAAAAATCTCTAATATTTCCTTAGGTTTTGAAGAGTTGACAAGAAAAAAGAAAAAAGAGAAAAGATAAGACAGATTCTGGAGGGTTTAGAGTAGAAAGAATGGTTTTTCGTTTATGGAAAGGATACCAAAGAGAGAAAAAGAGAAACGGGACATTTGAGGTCACCCCCGGGACACCTTTAGCCTCTAGGAGGCACCCTTGTGGTCAGTTGAAAGACAAAAAAGAGGTGAATAGGGGTCAACCAGACAGACACCAATTGGCACCACTCTTACCCGATAGTATTTCGGGTCAACGGTGTCTATAAAAGAACAGTCTATAATGTGAGATTGAATGACGCTAGAATAAGTCTCGATTTGAAGATTTGAAGAAGGCTCTAAGCATCCAGCTTAGGCTCCAGCATCCAGCTCTAAGGCTCTAAGCATCCAGCTCTAAGGCTCTAAGCATCCAGCTCTAAGGCTCCAGCATCCAGCTCTAAGGCTCCAGCATCCAGCTCTAAGGCTCCAGCATCCAGCTCTAAGGCTCCAGCATCCAGCCTAGGCTCCAGCATCCAGCTCTAAGGCTCCAGCATCCAGCTCTAAGGCTCCAGCATCCAGCTCTAAGGCTCCAGCATCCAGCTCTAAGGCTCCAGCATCCAGCCTAGGCTCCAGCATCCAGCTCTAAGGCTCCAGCATCCAGCTCTAAGGCTCCAGCATCCAGCTCTAAGGCTCCAGCATCCAGCTCTAAGGCTCCAGCATCCAGCTCTAAGGCTCCAGCATCCAGCTCTAAGGCTCTAAGCATCCAGCCTAGGCTCCAGCATCCAGCTCTAAGGCTCTAAGCATCCAGCTTAGGCTCCAGCATCAACAATGAAAAAGCACAAACAGTCTTACAGTATTGAAAATTTGGATTTTTAAAATTAAAATCGAAAGTTATCGAACCTAAAAATGAAATGACCTTCAAATAAGCATTATCATCAATCTTTAGAGACAAATTAGTGACGGGAAAGAGTTGCGCAATTGCTGTTGAGCAATTGCGAGTCTCGGAGATTCTCGGAGTCATAAATCATACGGGGGAAACCCGTTAAGTGTCATTTGGAGTGGGGAAATGCATGCAAATGAAATGCAAAATAGAGGAAAGATTGCTACTTGATACTATTTTGAGGAAAATCTTGCTAATTGCTAAACTCGTGAGTGGTGGTGGAACGGCTGATCGGTGAGCTGACTAGAGCTTTGACATGAAATGCAAAATAGAGGAAAGATCTTGATACTTGATACTATTTTGAGGAAAAAACTTGCTAATTGCTAATTTGAATTCCGAAATTCAGTCTTGTGAGTTCCAGATCGAAGTTTTCTTTAGCCAAAAATTCAATTCAGACGTACACCGAGCACAGCGCGGCGGTGAAAGCGTTAGCCTGGTCACCGCATCATCATGGGCTACTCGTGAGTGGTGGTGGAACGGCCGATCGGTGAGCTGGCTAGAGCTTTGACTGAAAAACCATTCGTTTTTCAGATGCCTTCGTTTTTGGAACACTTTAACCGGACAGGCGATGCAATGTATCGACACGGGAAGTCAAGTAAGTTTTCATTGAAAATGATTTCTGAGATTTCTGAGATTTCTGTGATTTCTCAGATCTAATATCAATAATATTCTCAGATCAATAATATCCTTAAATCAATAATATCCTCAGATCAATAATATCCTCAAATCAATAATATCATCAAATCAATAATATCCTTAAATCAATAATATTTAGGTGTGCAATGTGGCCTGGTCAAAGCACTCATCCGAATTGGTTTCCACTCACGGGTACTCGTACAATCAGGTACGAAATTTGATCCCTAATTTGATCTCTAATTTGATCCCTAATTTGATCTCTAACATTTTGCAAGCTCCCATTCATCAGATCAAATTTCTAGAAATGAAAATAGAGATCCTGGAGGGCATTGTAATGAAAACAAAATTTTGAAATTTCAATTTCAGGTGATTATTTGGAAGTACCCAAGTATGACTCCGGTCACAAAACTCACTGGTCACAACTTTCGTGTTCTCTATTTGGTAAGTGCTTTGAGAGCATTAATCTGTACAAAGGCATTCTAGTAAGCATTCTAGTATGCCAGAAAGAGTGCGTTTATAGCTCTGTGATGAATTGATTGATGATCTCAAATTAATGATCTCAAATTAATGATCTCAAATTGATGATCTCAAATTGATAATCTCAAATTGATGATCTCAAATTGATGATCTCAAATTGATAATCTCAAATTAATGATCTCAAATTGATAATCTCAAATTGATGATCTCAAATTGATGATCTCAAATTGATGATCTCAAATTGATAATCTCAAATTTTCAGGCAATGTCGCCGGATGGTGAGGCGATTGTGACGGGTGCCGGTGATGAGACGCTCCGCTTTTGGCATGTTTTCTCGAAAAACGGTGCCCCAAGGACAGCCCGCTCAAAGCTGAATCTATTGCACAGCATGCGTTAAATGCTAAACATTCATTGTTTTATGTAATGTAGGTCTCTAAAAAATGCTAATTTCAATGCGAATTGACACCCAGATTTTGCGGTGAAATTTTCCCCGAATTTCCCACAAATTTCCCCCGAATTTCCCTCAAATTTCCCTCAAATTTCCCCCAAATTTCCCTCAAATTTCCCTCAAATTTCCCCCAAATTTCCCCGAATCCCATGTTTTCTCATCTCCGTGCATGCCAGGGTTTACATTTGTGCCCAAAATTTGTTCCCTTTTGCCAAAAATTCCCCTAATAATCCCCTCAAAAGTACTTTTTCTAGCAGCTAGTACCAAAATTTCCCCTTTTTCTTTTGGCTAGTCTCTTCAAATCTGCATTGTCAGCTGTATCTTGGCTTTTTGTGTGATTTTCTTGTGGAATGCTTTAAAGAATCTAAAGCAGTATGTACAAAAATACAAAAAAACCTTTTTTTAAAGCACTCCATCAAGTTTTTGCATAGCTCTCAAAAAAAAAACCGTTTTCTTAAATTGTGCAAAAAAAAAAATGATCAAATGTGCATGTAATCTTGTAGTTTTTTTTTTTCCAATTCAAAATAGTCTCTTTTCCTTTGTACGATTGTACGCTTGTACAATTGTAGGATTGTACGCTTGTAGGATTGTAGGATTGTACGATTGTACGCTGTTCTTTTGTACGATTGTACGCTTGTACAATTGTAGGATTGTACGATTGTAGGATTGTACGATTGTACGATTGTACGCTGTTCTTTTGTACGATTGTACGCTTGTACAATTGTAGGATTGTACGCTTGTACAATTGTAGGATTGTACGATTGTAGGATTGTACGATTGTACGATTGTACGCTGTTCTTTTGTACGATTGTACGCTTGTACAATTGTAGGATTGTACGATTGTAGGATTGTAGGATTGTACGATTGTACGCTGTTCTTTTGTACGATTGTACGATTGTACGCTGTTCTTTTGTACGATTGTACAATTGTACGCTGTTCTTTTGTACGATTGTACGGTTGTACGATGTCCTTTTGTACGATTGTACGCTTGTACGCTTTTACAATTGTACAAACGTACGATGTTCTTTTGTACGATTCGCTTGACATTCATCCTTTTCTTACTTCATAAAAAAATGGATTTTTGTGTAAATTTCGATTTTCTCCACAAATATAGACTCAATTAAAAAAGAATTTTCTTTGCTTTCAATCAAGTCAAATGATTAATTTACATTTGTGACATCCAAGTTGCAAAAAAAAACAAATTGCGTTTAGTCTTCGTCTTTCACGCAAAATTTCTGATATTTTCGTCGCTTTCATTTCAACATTTTTTATGTAAAATCTTCGTAGTTAAGCTAAATTTTTGGGTTTTTAAATTTTTGATTTTTTTTTTATTGCAATTTGTGTTTTGTGTGTGTGGAATAAAGTTTTGCAAAAAACAAAGTAAGGGCATGAGCAGAAGTGTACTAAAATGGAGTGTACCAAGATGGAGTGTACCAAAATGGAGTGTACCAAGATGGAGTGTCCAAGATGGAGTGTACCAAGATGGAGTGTACCAAGATGGAGTGTACCAAGATGGAGTGTCCAAGATGGAGTGTACCAAGATGGAGTGTACCAAGATGGAGTGTACCAAGATCGAGTGTACCAAGATGGAGTGTACCAAGATGGAGTGTCCAAGATGGAGTGTACCAAGATGGAGTGTACCAAAACCGTATCTGGGACTGCTGTCATTTCCCCTCGAATATACAGTAGCGGACAAAGACTTAGCATAATTTAGTGTTTTTGTAATAAAACTCGCTGTTTGTGCAATATTTACCTAAAACTTCGAAATATAATAATAAAACTTGATGTTTTAACAAAAACAATTGGTATTTAGCCAAATAGAGTTTCAGAAAAAAATTTTGAAGATTTTTATACAAAACTGGTGCGACAAAGACTTAGCATATTTTTAATAACATATTAACTAAAGCTGGTAACAAATGTTTTTGAAATCAAAACAACAAAATTCGTTTTTAACAATTAATACTTCGTAGGAAAACCATTCGAGGCGATGACAGCATTACATCTGCGAGGCATGGACTCGATAAGTTCATCGATCGTCTTTTTTGGAATCTCCGACCACTTCTTGGCTAAGAGATCAAATTTATCCTGAGCATTTTGAGTTCTAATCCCTTTGCAGATTCTTCCCAGCGTTTCCCACAAATGCTCAATAGGATTCAGGTCGGGGCTTTGGCTTGGCCACTCCATAACGGCAAAGTTTTGTTGCGACAGCCAGTTTTGAACGAGTCGAGCCTTGTGTTTTGGATCGTTATCATGCTGAAAAGTGAAATTTGGAGGCATAGTTTGAACTGCATTTGGAAGCATATGGTTTGTCAAAATGTCCAAATAAACTCGTTGATCCATAATCCCAGTGATTCGCTTGAGTGGTAGAGTTCCATAAGAAGAGAAGCCACCCCATACGAGAACGTTTCCGCCGCCATGTTTGACTGTAGGGAGAATGTAGTTTTTATTGTATCTTTGGTTAACTGGACGTCGAATATACTGAATTCCATCAGAACCAAGTAGGGAAAACTTGCTTTCATCAGTGAACAAGCAATCTTTCCACTGCTGAAGAGTCCACCCTTGATGCTCCTTAGCAAACTTCACTCGGGCTTTCCGATTTTTTGCTGAAATCAATGGTTTCTTGGCAGGACGTCTCCCGAATAGTCCTTTAGCGTTTAGACGACATTGCACCGTTCGCGGAGTGATCTTATCTTTCAAAGAAGTTGGTAAATCTTTGTAGATCTCAGTTGCAGGCTTCTGAGGATTGCTTTTTGATAAGGTTTGAATCCTGTTATCATCTCGAGTAGTTGTTTTCCGTGAGAAACCAACATTCTTTTTTGCAATTGTGCTTCCTTTTGTCTTGAAAAGCTTCAAAATTCTCGAAACGGTCGACTGGTGCACCCTCAGAATGGTAGCAATTCGATCCTGTCTCTCACCGGCTTGATGAAGAGCCACAATCGTATCCCGAATAGCAGGCTGGAGTTGTTTCTTGCGACCCATTGACTGAAATTAATAAAATAATAAATTTCAATCAAATTATAGCTCAAATTAAGAAAAAAAAACACAGAAAAATAATTAAAATTACTGGGAAATGCAAAATTATGCTAAGTCTTTGTCGCACCAGTTTTGTATAAAAATCTTCAAAATTTTTTTCTGAAAGTCTATTTGGCTAAATACCAATTGTTTTTGTTAAAACATCAAGTTTTATTATTATATTTCGAAGTTTTAGGTAAATATTGCACAAACAGCGAGTTTTATTATAAAAAAACTAAATTATGCTAAGTCTTTGTCCGCTACTGTAGCTACCGTATTTCCTCTAATAAACGCCCCCCTTAACCAACTTTGGACGCTTCGTTCTCAGCCCCATTTTGAGGTATTTTTATGTTTAATATATCAAAAGATAGCCCTTAATGTCTTCTATCTTTTGATATATTAAACATAAAAATATCTCCAAATGGAGCTGAGAACGAAGCGTCCAAAGTTGGTCAAGGGGGGGGGGCGTTTATTAGAGGAAATACGGTAGATGATTTTATTGACCAAGAAAGAAGTTGCTAAGATTCAAAGACTAGAAACAGCTGAATTGGATATCAATCAAATCTTTCTTGCTCATTTAATGCTGGTTTATCGCAAGACTGAGCCTCTATCGGTCTTCCTCGAATATAACTGGATGAATTAACCGATGAATTTTGCTTTGGTGCTTTTGAGATATGGAATGGTGGCTGAATTGGATATCAATGATATCTTTCTTGCTCATTTAATTCTTGCTCAATGTTGGTTTACCGTAAATTGCAATATGTTTTTTTACCCAATAAAAAAACAATGTAAAACAATGTAATCTGCTGGTAATGAAAAATGAATGCTGGCAATGAAACAATGCTGGTAGCCGGTAAATTAAAAGCTTTTACCCGGAAACGTTCGCGTCTCTGATGTCTCTGATAGACAGGACACGTCAAAAATCTTCTCTTTCTTTGAATCGATTTTTGATAAGATTTTTCCATTTCTAGACTCATGCTATCTCTTTTAAAGTCAATTTTTCTTCTTTTTCTTCTTTCAATTTTATTTCTAAATGTGAAAGGGTCGAATTGTCCCCATGGAAGTGAACCATTTGGATCTGGAGAGAAATGTTTGATTGCTGTGAGAGATGGTTGGTGAGATTTCTTTCTTTTCTTTCTTTTCTTTCTTTTCTTTCAACATTTCATCATTAGCTAAATCGTATTTTGATGTGATTCGATATTGTGCTCAATTCGGTGGAATTCCAGTCAAAATTGAGAATCTTTACGAGAATGCCTTTTTGTTGGCAATGATTGGAGAGGGTGGGTCGTTGAAATTGGTATTTTCAGGAAACAGCCTTATATTTCTAGTTCTTATATTGAATAATGTGAGCTGTAAATTGAACAGCATACTCAATTCGTTATTTAGAAGAACTTTATAGAACGTTGTTACCCGTTATATGGCCATTATAAGAGGCATTACATAGTACCGAGAGGTACATGAAGTACCTAGAGGTACTTCTACGCCACTACCTAGAGGCGGAATTTCTAACGAGGGAAGGGACCAGCAAATGATAATTTTGATCTAATACGGTTCGAATACGGTTCCAATACAGTTCCTATTTTGATCCAATACGGTTCCAATACAGTTCCAATACAGTTCCTATTTTGATCCAATACGGTTCCAATACGGTTCCAATACAGTTCCAATACGGTTCCAATACGGTCCCAATATGTTTCCAATATGTCTCCAATACGGTTCCAATACGGTTCCAATACGGTTCCAATACGGTTCCAATACAGTTCCAATACGGTTCCAATACGGTTCCAATACGGTTCCAATACGGTTCCAATACGGTTAGTATTAGTTTTTAGTTACACAACGACCGAATGCTTGGATTTCAATCAGATCTTTCTTGATCATTTAATGCTAGTTTACCATAAACTGGGATTCTGTCATTTTCCCATTCGAATATACCGTATTTCTTCGAATAAAAGACCGGGTAAAGGACCATCGCGTACTCCTGCGTAGCAGCCCTTTTTAAAATTTCTTTAGCTGTAATCTAGTAGCTTGCTAGAATCGTTAGCTGGAATCTAATAGCTTGCTAGAATCGTTAGCTGTAATCTAATAGCTTGCTAGAATCGTTAGCTGTAATCTAATAGCTTGCTAGAATCGTTAGCTGTAATCTAATAGCTTGCTAGAATCGTTAGCTGTAATCTAATAGCTTGCTAATATCTTTAGAGTCGAAGGTTTAACAGTTTAACAGGTCTAAAGGCTTAATAATAAGGTTTAAATAAATAATCAATCTAATTTTTTTCTGTAGAATTGAGCGAGAGCACTTCTTACATTGGAATCGAAAGAAGAGCCAACAATACGTGGACATATTCCGACGATACACCGCTTACATATCATAATTGGGCAAAGAGTTTCTTTTAATCTATCAAAGTTTTCAATAAATGATGAATAGATGAACCAAAGTCGACAGGGCCGTGTACTATCATGAATCCATCAACTGGAAAATGGCATTCAGATGAATGCGAGATGGAGAGACCGTTTTTTTGCTCAATTCAGGGATCGGGTAGGGAATTTATAGAGTTTTTAATGTTTTTTTAAAATAGATTCCTCGTTTCCTACATACAGTAGGGGTCATAACTTTGGACACACCTCGCGTGTTAAACTATAATTTGTTCGTTCTTTTTGCTAATAAGAGCTTTTTTCTACCGAAATCGACTATTTTATACAGTTTTTATCCCTTTTTTTGTATTTCTGCATGAATTTGGCTTTTACTTTCATTCTCATGTATTTTTGAGCTACTTTACCCGAGACACCCACTTTCTAGGGGGTCATAACTTTGGACACACTTGTTGAATACATGGTTTTCTTTAGATGCCATCAAAGAAAATCTTGTGTAACGACTTGAAGGAACGTTTGGTAGCCAATATGTGTCAAGGAATGTCGTCTAGGGATGCTGCAGAGATGTTTGGAATCACGTTTTCGGCGGCTGCTAAGGTCTACCGCAAATGGAAAGAAACAGGATCGATAGAACGGAAAATTGGTGGAGGACCACGACCAAAAGTTCCCCCAAGAACTGCCACTGCTTTGGTTCGATCAGTGAAGAAAGATCCGAGAAAGACGTCAAGCGATCTTCGTCGAGAGGCTCACCAATACCATGGGCTCACCAATACCATGGGCTCACCAATACCATGGGCTCACCAATACCATGGGCTCACCAATACCATGGGCTCACCAATACCCTGGGCTCACCAATACCATGGGCTCACCAATACCATGGGCTCACCATCTCTAAGAGTACAGCTCAACGAATTCTGAGGTTTATTTTGATGTAATGATGCATTTATATCAGAATTTTAGATCTAAGGGACTTAAAGGAGCACGCCCTTCACGAAAACCGCTGATTTCAAAGAAAAATCTTAAACCTCGTCTCGAATTTGCGAGGAAACATCAGAACTGGTCAGTGGCGGATTGGGGTCGCGTTTTATGGAGTGATGAAACTAAGTTTAACTTGTTTTCAAGCGATGGAATTCGTTATATCCGACGTCCAGCAAATAAGAGAAACGATTCAAAGTATCAAGTGCCCACGATTAAGCACGGTGGCGGTTCGGTCATGACGTGGGGTATAAGCTTCACTTAACTTAAAAAAATGAATAAGTTTAGGTTGCTTTCGCTTAGCGGTGTTGGTCCACTTGTCGAAATCAACGGAATAATGAATGCTGTAAGCTATCGAGACATTTTGGATCAAGAAATGCTTCCGTTTGCTCAACAAAATTTGGACTCCGATTGTTTGTTCATGCAAGACAATGATCCGAAGCATAAGGCTCGACTTGTTTCTCAATGGTTTCAACAATCAAACGTCGAAGTCTTGGAATGGCCGGCCCAAAGTCCGGATCTCAACCCTATTGAGCATCTTTGGGCGGAATTGGATCGACGCATTCGGACACGAACATTCACAAAAACCACCGAACTCGTCGCCGCGCTTAAAGATGAATGGGCCAAAATTCCTCAGGCCACTATCGACAAATTGATCAATTCGATGCCACAGCGTTGTGCAGCAGTCATTACCGCTAAAGGTTTTGCAACGAAATATTAGTTATTCATTGTTAATTTTGAATAAATTGGCCGTTTTCTAAAGCGTGTCCAAAGTTATGACCCCCTAGAAAGTGGGTGTCTCGGGTAAAGTAGCTCAAAAATACATGAGAATGAAAGTAAAAGCCAAATTCATGCAGAAATACAAAAAAAGGGATAAAAACTGTATAAAATAGTCGATTTCGGTAGAAAAAAGCTCTTATTAGCAAAAAGAACGAACAAATTATAGTTTAACGCGCGAGGTGTGTCCAAAGTTATGACCCCTACTGTAGTCTTTGAGTTCAGCCTCAACGACAAGCAAGACTCCGAGCATCACGACTCCGATCACTACGACTCCTTCAGCTGTTTGTCCGGATGGTTGGGTGTACAATCCGAATACAACCTTTTACTACTATTTACAGGTTGGTTTGAGTGAGTATTTATGGGTTTATGGGTTTTTCTTAGAATTTTACTTTCGTGAATAACGTTTCTCTTGAAACTCGCAACTGGACGGAAGCTGAGTCGCTTTGTCAACAAATGGGGGCACATTTGGTCTCCATTCACTCAAAAGATGAGGATCAATTTGTCTATGGTTTGAGTTTTTCCAAGGTCTTCAATCCATGATCTTCAGAGTTGATCTCCTCGAATGTGCTCGATGCCGGATATTTCTGTGACGTCGCACCATGGGTGTGGATTGGTTATTATGGGAATGGAACGCTTGGGACAGGAAATTGGACCGATGGATCGAGAGATGACTATTTTGCAGGCTATCCCGGTTCGGATCCTTTTGCATGGATGGTAAGTTGCTACGTGAGAGAGTCTTTTAAATGATCGCTCGTTAACGATGAGGAATGATGTACCGTGTGGCTCGAACTTTTGGACTTGGTCTCCCCCCTATGGACAATATCCACGTTTCGTCTGCAAAACGCCATCATGTGGTGGGTTGGATGATTTTAGCATCACTGCCTCATTGCCTTAGCTCATTTTTAGCCTCACTGCCTCACTACCTTACCTCATTTTTAGCCTCACTGACTCACTGCCTTACCTCATTTTTAGCCTCACTGCCTTACCTCATTTTTAGCCTCACTGACTCACTGCCTTACCTCATTTTTAGCCTCACTACCTTACCTCATTTTTAGCCTCACTGACTCACTGCCTTACCTCATTTTTAGCCTCACTGCCTTACCTCATTTTTAGCCTCACTGACTCACTGCCTTACCTCATTTTTAGCCTCACTGCCTTACCTCATTTTTAGCCTCACTGACTCACTGCCTTACCTCATTTTTAGCCTCACTGCCTTACCTCATTTTTAGCCTCACTGACTCACTGCCTTACCTCATTTTTAGCCTCACTGCCTTACCTCATTTTTAGCCTCACTGACTCACTGCCTTACCTCATTTTTAGCCTCACTGCCTTACCTCATTTTTAGCCTCACTAGCTTAGCTCATTTTTAGCCTCACTGCCCGACTACCTTACCTCATTTTTAGCCTCACTGCCTCACTACCTTACCTCATTTTTAGCCTCACTGTCTACGAATAATCCAATCACTACTATCAAGAGCACTTCTCAACCAGATCCCCGTTGCTCGAATGGTTGGGTGTACAATTCGAATACAACTTTTTGCTACTATTTACAGGTTACGGAGAAAATAGCTCTTCTAAAATTTTCTTTCAGAATTTCACCTTAGAAGGTAGCCGTTGGAAACTCTATAACTGGCTGGCTGCCAACACGAGTTGTCAACGAATGGGAGCAAATTTGGTCTCGATTCACTCGAAACCGGAGGATGATTTTGTTTTTGGTTTGAACTTTCAAATTTTTTAATATTTTAAAAGCAGTTTGGGCAAATTTTCCCTATTTTTGGGGTCATTTCAAATCGTTACCGTGAACTGAACTGATTTTACTGATTTCTGGAGTAGCTGGATGGTTTTGCTGAACAATTTTGAACGTTTGATGATTTCGAGATATGGAATGGCTGAATTGGACATCAATCAAATGTTTCTTGATCATTTAACGCTAGTTTACTGTAAACTGAGACGCTGTCATTTCCCTTTGAATATAACTGAAGGATTTTACTGATCAAGCAAGAAGCTGTGAAGATTTAGAGACTAGAAACAGCTGAATTGGATAGCAATCAGATCTTTCTTGATCATTTAATGCTAGTCTACTGTAAACTGGGATTTTGCTAATTTCTGGATTAGCTGAATGATTTTACTGATCAATTTTGAAGCTTTGATGATTTTGAGACTTGTAATGGCTGAATTGGATATCATTTAATGCCAGTGCTTGATCATTTAATGCCAGTGATCATTTAATGCCTAATCATTTAATGTCTGATCATTTAATGTCTGATCATTTAATGCTAGTTTACAGGATTCTGTCATTTCCTCTCGAAGATAGCTGAATGATTTTACTGATCAAGTAAGAAGCTACAAAGATTTAAAGACTAGAAACAGCTGAATCATATCAATCAGATCTTTCTTGATCATTTAATACATTTAATATTAATTGGTTACCCGACAACCACTGGATGTATTCCCTTGACTAGAAGAGAGGTTTTATGTGTCTTACCCATCATAATTATAAACTTTTCAATTTGTTGACAAAGCGATGCAGCTGAAACAAAGCGATTCAGCTGAAACAAAGCGATTCAGCTGAAACAAAGCGATTCAGCTTCTCCACAAAGCGATTCAGCTGAAACAAAGCGATTCAGCTTCTCCACAAAGCGATTCAGCTTCTCCACAAAGCGATTCAGCTGAAACAAAGCGATTCAGCTTCTCCACAAAGCGATTCAGCTTCTCCACAAAGCGATTCAGCTGAAACAAAGCGATTCAGCTTCTCCAAAAAGCGATTCAGCTTCTCCAAAAAGCGATTCAGCTTCTCCACAAAGCGATTCAGCTTCTCCACAAAGCGATTCAGCTTTTCAATTCAATTGAACACAACTCCGTTTATTTACTTTTAGAACTGATCTCGTCAAATGTGAGCGATCTGATCTATGCGGCTCCCGATCAAATTCCTTGTTACTATCAACGTGTCTGGATTGGCTATAATGGGAATGGAACGCTCGGAACAGGCTATTGGACGGATGGATCAAAAGACGATTATATTGGAGCCCATCCCTCCTTTGGGGGAGATCAATATCCATGGCTGGTAAGTGTTGTGCTTTTATTTGAAACATTTCTCTTTAAGATGAGCAACGATGAATCTTGTAATGAGAAATTTTGGGATTTTACCAATCCATCATACACATTTGCCCGTTTTCTCTGTAAAACTCGAGGCCTTTCAAATGAAAATCAAAGTTTATTAATATAAAATAAATCATATTTTGTGTAAGAAAGTGAATAAAAAATTTTTGTATTTGGCAAAAGAAGCGAAAAAGAATACACAAATTTCACAAAACTGTTAGCCGCAAATTGATGACAGGAAACGGACAATAATTTAAGGAGTTTATCGTTTCTGTAAATTGCTGATAAAATGTGATTACGTGCTTGAGGTACTTGACGTGCTTGAGGTACTTGACGTGCTTGAGGTACTTGACGTGCTTGACGTGCTTGACGTGCTTGACGTGCTTGACGTGCTTGACGTGCTTGAGGTACTTGACGTGCTTGACGTGCTTGACGTGCTTGACGTGCTTGACGTGCTTGACGTGCTTGACGTGCTTGACGTGCTTGAGGTACTTGACGTGCTTGACGTGCTTGAGGTACTTGACGTGCTTGAGGTACTTGACGTGCTTGAGGTACTTGACGTGCTTGACGTGCTTGACGTGCTTGACGTGCTTGACGTGCTTGACGTGCTTGAGGTACTTGACGTGCTTGACGTGCTTGACGTGCTTGACGTGCTTGACGTGCTTGACGTGCTTGACGTGCTTGACGTGCTTGACGTGCTTGACGTGCTTGACGTGCTTGACGTGCTTGACGTGCTTGACGTGCTTGACGTGCTTGACGTGCTTGACGTGCTTGACGTGCTTGACGTGCTTGACGTGCTTGACGTGCTTGACGTGCTTGACGTGCTTGACGTGCTTGACGTGCTTGACGTGCTTGACGTGCTTGACGTGCTTGACGTGCTTGACGTGCTTGACGTGCTTGACGAATTGCTTAAAGGCGAAGGTGCGAAAAAAAGAACACGTCATGACGATGACAAAAAAAAAAGCAAATTTGATGATTTTTGCATCAAAATGTTCGTAAGAGTCTTTAGAATAAAACTAATCCCTTCGTTTTTGGTTCTAGACCCTCGTTGTCGAGTTACGAGCCCTAAACTGCAGGGTACCACAAAATTTCCCATACAAAATGACCAAAAAACCGCTAAACCTAAATTTAAAAAATTTCTGCCAGAGGGATTTGAAAAATTCCTTCAGATTCGGAATCAGCACAATTTTCCGCATCTAAAAAAGGTACTCCCAGAAAAATCTGATAGAAAACGCATTTTTGCCTTATTTCGCGCCGATGTGCGGCAAGCAGTTGTACAATAGAAGTCGTACCCGGTCGAATATTGACAATGTGTACAGACTGACTGGAATAGCTTGTTAGAGGCTTTGGTGGTCCTTGAAATTCTGTCGATCAATTGACTGCAACTCTCGTCAAGCTACTCGCTGCTTTTGGGATTTGTGCCAATGTACTGTCATCGACATGGTTTGATATGGAAAAAGATGATTTTTCTAGAAGAAGATGATCTTTCTAGAAGAAGATGATCTTTCTAGAAAAAGAAGATCTTTCTAGAATAATTTCCAGGTACTCCAAATCAGCCACGATCCTATCAAATGGTGCATGAGTGTGGTGGAATGTTTGTGTCGTCAGAAACTCCTCCATCAATCACAACCGATGCCCAACCACAAACCTCACACGTTTTTCCTATTGCTTGTCATCGGTTCGTTTTTTTCGTCTCCTTCATCGACTTCAATTGAGTCCATTACCGCCTCTCACAGAACTCGCAAAATAGCTTTAGCCACCCTTTTTTTTCTTCACTAGTTTACCGTATTCGACTTGTGCTTTTCGACTTCGACAAAATTCGATATTTTGGTGCCAAAATGTCACGGTCACTTTTTACCGGGTTTCTCCCCCATTTCGCCGGAAATTTTGATTTTACTGTCAATGTTTGATTTTTGTCAACATTTGATTTGACTGTCAACGTTTGATTTGACTGTCAAGGTTTGATTTTACTGTCAACGTTTGATTTGACTGTCAACGTTTGATTTTACTATCAACGTTTGATTTGACTGTCAAGGTTTGATTTGACTGTCAACATTTGATTTGACTGTCAACTTTTGATTTTACTGTCAACATTTGATTTGACTGTCAACTTTTGATTTTACTATCAACATTTGATTTGACTCTCAACATTTGATTTAACTGTCAAGGTTTGATTTTACTGTCAACATTTGATTTGACTGTCAAGGTTTGATTTGACTGTCAACATTTGATTTGACTGTCAACATTTGATTTGACTGTCAACATTTGATTTGACTGTCAACATTTGATTTTACTATCAACGTTTGATTTGACTGTCAACGTTTGATTTGACTGTCCAATACACTCAGTGTCAATGTCGACCTTCCAATCCAATCAACACTGGTACAACATTACAAATTGAGTACAAAAGTTTATCAATGTTTTTGATCAAAATCTTAATAACCATCATAACAAAGTAAATCAAAATATAAATCGAGCAAAAAACAAACTTTAACGTTAAAGTGAAGCGTTAAAGCTAATGAAGCTAATTAAAAAATGCAAACTTTCAAAAGAGTTTTTGCAATCTCAGTCAAATCTTCTAACCCATCAACAAATTCATCCCAACGCTCGCATAAAGCCTTTTGTGCGTCCATTTTTTTAAACCTGTCTTCTTGACGCCGTTTTGATTGTATTCAACCAACTTGTTGTCAATTTTTTGTTAAAATCCTCGAATTTCTTTAATGAATGTCCACAGGTCTGGATGATCTGTTGAGATCTCTGGATGATCATTTGAGTCTCCAATATGTTCTTGTGCTTGTGAGCATCCATAATATCCATCCTATCAAGACTAACGACTACAACAGCTGCCATTCAACAAATTTTTGAAAATTTTCGACTCTTGGGAATGGGTGTTTGTTGGGTAAGAGCGCCGAGAGGCGAAGAGCACCCACTTTGTTCTGCTGTGTGCGGCTTTCCAAAAGAGAACATGATGGGTGGCCCTCGTCTCTCAGCGCTCTCACCCACCAAACGCCCATCCCCATTTGTGTGTGGGCTTTGAAAAGAGGAGAACATGATGGGTGGTCCTCGCCTCTCAGCGCTCTCACCCATCTCCGAGAGTCTAAAATTTTCAAAAAATTTTTTTAATTTGATATTTTATTTAACTTTTTTGATTTATAACTTGAATTTATACAAAATAATCAAAAAATTTTTTTGAATGGCAGCTGTTGTAGTCGTTGATCAAGGAGCAATCAAGGAGCATTTGAGTCTTGATAGACGGAATTATGGATGCTCACAAGTACGAGAACATATTGGAGACTCGTTTCCGTTTCCGTTTCCGTTGACGTTTCCGTTGACGTTTCCGTTGACGAGCACAAAGTACATGATCAAGGAGCAATCAAGGAGCATTTGAGTCTCCAATATGTTCTTGTACTTGTGAGCATCCATAATTCCGTCTATCAAGAATATCAAGACCAACGACTACAACAGCTGCCATTCAACAGGTTTTTTTATTATTTTCTATATTTTTTTATAAATTTAAGTTATAAATGAAACAAAGATAAACAAAATATAAATTTTAAAAATTTTTTTGGAAAATTTTCTACTCTCGGGGATGGATGTTTGGTGGGTGAGAGTGAAGAGAGGAGAGGAGAGGAGAGAAGGGAAGACAAGGGAAGACAAGGGAAGGGAAGGGAAGAGAAGGGAAGGGAAGAGAAGGGAAGAGAAGAGAAGGGAAGACAAGGGAAGACAAGGGAAGAGAAGAGAAGGGAAGAGAAAGGAAGAGAAGCGAAGAGAAGAGAAGAGAAGAGAAGAGAAGAGAAGAGAGGAGAAGAGAAGAGAAGAGAGGAGAAGAGAAGGGAAGAGAAGCGAAGAGAAGGGAAGAGA
This sequence comes from Mesorhabditis belari, assembly GCA_958450365.1. Classification (NCBI taxonomy): domain Eukaryota; kingdom Metazoa; phylum Nematoda; class Chromadorea; order Rhabditida; family Rhabditidae; genus Mesorhabditis; species Mesorhabditis belari. Next base: position 56,460 of record CAUEEP010000511.1, on the reverse strand, counting down.
AGGGAAGGGAAGAGAAGAGAAGAGAGGAGAAGAGAAGAGAAGGGAAGAGGAGGGAAGAGAAGGAAAGAGAAGAGAAGGGGAGAGAAGGGAACAAGATGGGTGGTCCTCGGCTCTCGGCGCTCTCACCCACCAAACACCCATCCCCGAGAGTAGAAAATTTTCCTTGCTTTATAAAGAATTATATTATAAAAAATTATAAAGAAAAGGAAATAATTTTACAGTTTGTTTATGGACCACCCCCATCTTGTTCTCTTCTCTTTTCAAAAGGCACACACAACATTATTGACCTGCAAAAAAAAAACGTGTCTCAAAGCTCAAAAATCACGGTGATTTTCTATGCCAGCTGAATTGGATATCAATCAGATCTTTCTTGATCATTTAATGCTAGTTTATCGTAATTTAAGACTCTGTAATTTTCCCTCGAATATAGCTGAATGATTTTATTGATCAAGCAAGAAGCTATAAAGATTTAAAGACTAGAAACGACTGAATTGAATGTCAATGTCAATGTCAACTAGATCATTGCGGTCCCTTAGCTCTCGAGATTAGTTCTGGCACATATCACGCAGTTATAAGTCACTTTTTTTTCTGAATTTCGCCGGTGAAACAAAGCTTTCGAAGCATTCACAATGTTTTTATACAAATTGTCGAACGAATTTGACTTTTATTTCACTTTAATAATACTTTAATACATTTATTAACCAATTTCTCGGCTTCGTCAATGGAACAAAAAAAAGTTTATCGTAGAAAAACTTCAGGCATTCTTCTTTTTTGGATTCTAAAATAGTGAGGTTTCCATATGCAATTAGATTCAAAGAGAATTTATAGCTAAAATCAAGGCTCGAATGTCTTAGAAACCAAAGAATGTCTGCTAAAACTGATAAAGCTTGATATAAGAGTGCTTGATAAAGCACGCTCCCAGTCGAAAATTTTGCGACAAATAAGCCTACCCTTTCCCAATCTTCAGCGGGTGACCGTCGGGTGCGATGAATTGAAGTCGAAGAAAGAATAGCATCATCGTGCATGTCTGCATGTGTCCAATCACCGAGAACTCGAGAACCTGAATTTGATAGAATTTGATAGAATTTGATAGAATTTGATTTGAAACTTTAGATGATGAGTAGAACCACCGTAAATACTGTAACTGAGCATGCCGTTCTATTTTTTCCTAGTTTTCAAAGTAGTTTTCGAGAAAAAAAAATCAAAAAACCCTCACACGTAACTCTGGCCATTACCGACAAGGCAGATTTAAAGAGATAGGGAACCAAATTTAGAGAGATAAGGAACCAGAGTTAGAGAGATAAGGAGCTCGAACGAAACAAGGCGACGAAACCCTTGAATCAAGAGCTCGAAATAAATGGCAGTCTGAAGCTGGTGTTCCGTGAGAATTCAGAAGTCTGGATGCCGCTCCTTCTCCTCCTCCTTTTATTATTACTTGGTGCACTGCCGAAAGAAAATCGAACTCAGCCCATTGGCACTGTCGCGAGATTCGGCCAAACTGACCAAAAAGCCCCAACCCACGACAGAACAGTAGACAGATATTTTACCATGCGCCCCAATGTGCCCTCGTTCGCCTTCCATGGCCTTCGACTCGGCTCTCCTACAACAAAGGCTAGCTTTAGTATTAGTAGTGTATGAATAAAGGCTACAATGCACACAAGCTAAATTGATAAATTTATCAAATTCATGTCAATGCAATGGGTTTTGTGGTCGATCGAGGACTCGTCAAAACCGAGGCCACCGTTGGTTGGCTCCTTTTTTGATCCCGTAGAAGAATCGTATAAGAGAGACTGAAATTTTAATATTTAATATTCAATCTAGCAATCATACTACATTGTTTAAAAACAATTGGAAAGCATTTATCCCGCAGAAAGCTCCAGATAACCGGATAGATTGTCTTTCACTGTGCTGATTGTCTTTCACAAGTGCTACAAGATTACTAGAAAGCTGCGGAATTTTTGTTACCAATCTGAGAAGTGTGAAAAATGATAAACCATCATATCTCGCTATTACAAAATCCTACCCGGCTACGATGCAAACAGCTTGCCACCGGGCCACTGACGCGATCCATGAGGAGAGAGGCGTCGCGAATCGAAACCCGAAACCGCCAGCCAAAGCCAGCGAGGCATTCACGACCACATTCGCCGAGTTGATCACCATCTGTGAAATAGAAAATGATTATTGATTCATTAAAGTCACGGTATCGAAAGTCGACTAGTCGATGGGCTTACCTGTGCCGGCCAATTATACCAAACACCACTTCAAAAGATCGTTATAATCGATGAAAACGGAGCGTTTCGTACTGAGTATACGACATTTCGTTTCCATCGATACTGACGATCTTCGAAATGATGCTTTCTGAATTGGTCGACTAGTCGATAGAGCCGAAAGTCGACTAGTCGATGGGCTTACTTGTCTTACAGCCAGACTTACCTGTCTTAGAGTCAGGCTTACCTGTCTTACAGTCAGCCTTACCTGTCTTACAGTCGATGGGCTTACCTGTGTCGCCAATCGGAACTCCTTCTTGAAATCATCCTGTTTCCGTTGGCTATTCACATCGTGCAGGCGTTTCATCCGTCGCCGGACCATCATCAGAAATATGACGTCCAAGAAGAGAATGAACCCAGTACACACGTAGCCAAAGTAACGCTAAACGCTAACGCTAAACGCTAACGCTAAACGCTAACGCTTTCATTGTCATGCATTAGCATTGGCTTCCTCTAATCAATCCTCTAATCAAGATGCGAGAAACCACAAGTCAGATTTTTCCCAATCACTTCAATTTAACGTTCTAGATTCTTATATTAAAGAAGATTAGGGAATTTGACAATGCTCGACTTTGAGGTCGATGATTAGTCATTGAGCTAGCTTTCCTATCTGATGAAGAGGTCGGCGAAAATTGAGCTCAAAGTTCCTTCGTTTCCTGTCCAGAAACACTCACATTCAGCCACGTAATCATCGTCCGACTACACGGCGCCTGAGCGGAAAAGGCGAGTGTCGTTGAGTCGAAAGTCGCGTGACAGTTCACTGAAACGGAGAATTTTCAGCGACCTCAAAGGAACAACCAACGAGCCCACATCAGTGTGAGAATCGTCGACGGGTGAACGGCCATCAGACAATACTGAACGGCGCTCGTCCTCTCGAAAAATCGATAATACATTCCACTAAACGCCAGAGCCATCATTCGGTTCACTCCAAGGAAAAGCTAGATTTCTCTCGTTCATATAGGGAATTCACCGAATAACCTTTGGGGTGAATCCCAATGCGACGACGGCGAAGAATAGATCAGAGCTGAAAGCATTCAGGAAAAAATTTCCGCTTGAAAGCCTAGAGCTTGAAAGCCTAGAGCTTGAAAGTCTAGAGCTTGAAAGCCTAGAGCTTGAAAGCCTGTTCAGTTCACAAACCTGCGAGAAACGGGTTCTTCTTTACGACGATCATTCCGGTGACCGCGAACACGATTGCGAGAATGCCCAACTAAAAGAGCTATTCCTTGGAAATTCATTCCAAGTCCGCTAGTTTAGCAAATCAACTCTTTTCTTCATATAAAATAATTGAGGCAATTGGGTAAAAAGTTGGCTCAGGGCCAGAATCCTGTCTGTCTCAGATTAAAGTTTAACAAAGTACAAGCAGCAAAAAGTTCACTCTTTCCTACTAAACAATTAGCCTCCAAGTGACCTCTTCCTATTGGTAGACCTATTCCTATTCGTAGACCTATTCCTATTGGTAGACCTATTCCTATTGGTAGACCTATTCCTATTGGTAGACCTATTCCATCGTTCGGTTCATTCCGCTTGAGCACTCGGCACCAACTTAATACTAATAGCTTTTTTCAAACAGACTCACCACACCCATGACCGGAATCCGAATCATAAGCTCCGTTGGATCGATAGAGATCTGCGAGAGATTGCTGTTATCCGCCGGTCCACTTGCCATTTCAATGAAAGCAACAACAATGTTGAACAAAACGGAAAGACAGCTCACTCCAAGACTCGAATGGAACGAAAAAATTGTACCACGTAGGAAAGCGGGCCAGCCGATCGTTGCACTGACGATAAAAAGAAGCGATGATTAGTTCTGAGTATATACTTATACTTCAACAAAGGACCCATGTTGTCTGGCTACAATTGAAGGTTTTTCTGATTTTTTATAATTTAAGGCATTCAACGTACTACCGAAGAGATCTTGTAGTTTCACTCTTTAGGGTTTCAACGCTAATGTCCCTCATTTTACTGCCAATTTGCAAACCATTGAACTGTAGAAGCAGACAGTAGAAGACAGAGACAGTAGAAGCAATACACCAACCGAGACAGTAGAAGCAATACAACAAACGCTCGCTGGGAAATTCTGCTTCAGACTGAAAGCTTTCGATTTTTGGAAAAGCTGGAAGAGCTTTTGTGGTTTTGTGATTCGATTCATTTGAATCGCTGTCAGAAAATGTCAGAAAATGAAACTCTCTTCACGGATTCTTGTGAATTCGTAATGTGAGTGAGTTTTGAACTTTCAAACAAATTTCAGCTTAGCCAAATAGAAATTCTATGAATAGAGCACTGAATTTTTGGATAAGCCGACCGGGACAATGACAATGAGCGTGCATTCGGTTGCACTGCACGAACAGCCACACGAACAGCCACACGAAGAAGGGGCCGAACCGTGGAAACCACGTTGACGCTCATTGTTTTGTGTAGTTAAATTGAGAATAACTCTTTGTCTATTCCAGAACTTATGTCTATTCCAGAACCATTCATTGCCTTATTATAATGGAAGCAAATTCCCGACTACACCGTCATTTAAGCCACTGATCAAAACACTATCAATCCATCTTCCCATCAAAAAGGAATAAACAAGATAAAAGATCGGAGAGAGAGATCGGATTTAAGGCTACAAGGAAAATGAATTTTAGACACTTTCAACACACAGACAAGACAGACCCAATGTTTCTACAAAAGGAGGGATGTTCTGCGTGGATTTTAAAATGACTATTTGTAAACAACAGGCAAAACCTTGAGGAATTGGCGTTCTTTGAGTGATCATTTTACTTTTGTACAAAAATTTATTCAAAACGCTCAATGATATACAACCCGGAAAAGAATTTGGCAATGTTTTAGAATGTCATGGTTTTAGAATGTCATGGTTTTAGAATGTCATGGTTTTAGAATGTCAAGGTTTTAGAATGGCAATGTCAAGGTTTTAGAATAAAACACAATAAAAATATCGGAATTTCCTGTGAATCAAATATGAGCAAAGTTGGACTTACAACTAGCAACCACAAAGGCGATAAATGATACGAATCAATGAGTCTTTCTGAATATTGTAGTCGGAGATAGTATGGCCATCCTCGAGTTGTTTGCCTGGAAATGGAGTCAGTTAGAATCTTTCAAAGCTGCATGAAAACCGAGGGTTTACCCACTTTGTAATATTTTAAAACTCACTATCGTAAATGAATCGTAGCTCATCGTATTTCTTATTAATAATCCGTGCAATTGAATGTTTGACTTGCTCAATTCGATCACTCGAATGAACGAGAAGGTCAACAGTTCTTTCGTCAAAAGAATTGTTGAAACTGACGCGGAATGAGCCGTTTTTGGTGAAAGGAGACGAGGAAGGGATTGGTTGATTCCCTAAACAAAGGTTTTTTGATATTTTGATAGCTATTTGATTTGAAGTTAGAACAAATTGAAATGGTGATAGGTTAATGTTCTGCTTTCCTTACTCTACTGCTTTCCTTACTCTACTGCTTTCCTTACTCTACTGCTTACCTTACCTGAAAAGCTCACACCTTGGGTCATTAGCTTTGCATTGGCAGCATTGGCTGATCGAAGTCGAATCGATAAATCAAAGCGGGTTTTGTTCGAGCATCGCTTTTCTAAAATATGACTTTTGACTAGAAAGGCTTGGTTGAAAGGAAACCAGTCTCCGTGAAGTGAATCTCGACAATCTCGGTCTTTCTCGAATCAATCCACATCATTGCCTGTTCATCATTTTCACCCAACATCACATGTAGTTTCACTTTGTGATTTACTTCACCTAGAAGTTGGCATTTTGTTTTGGAACTAAGTTTCGATTGTAGGAAAAGTTAAAACTTAGTTAAAAGTTAGTTAAAACTTGGTTAAAACAGTTAAAACAGTTAAAACTTAGTTAAAAGTTAGTTAAAACAGTTAAAACAGTTAAAACTTACCTTCATCGTTTGCCCAAAGTTGAAAGCCCGTCTCGAACTCGGTCTCCCCGCAAATCGTCTCTAAAATAAAATAAAAATTTTAAAATATCAAGTTTTTTTGGATTTTAAAGCTACAGGGGCTTCTGGTAATGCTAGGATTGTGCACTTTTCTAGTATCTTTCTAGTATATGACTCATGCTTATATTATTAAAAACCATGGCTTCTTGGAAACTCTCCAACAATCTTACCTTTCTCATACAGATGAACATCAGCGGCTTTGGTCTTCGACGGTTCAATGTAGAGCGAGGTTTGCTCTTCAGCGTTGATGTAAAGCTGGACACGCATTTTGCGAGCTTGAGATTCGATTTGAACTTAAGTTTTAAAGTAAAAAGTTTGCCAAGTAAAAAGTAAAAAGATAAAGTTTCAAATCAAATAACTTTTGTATTGTAAAAAGACAATTGTTGTTTATCATCGAGTAAGACAATTATATATATATATATATATGCTTTATTCAGGAGGGCGAATAGAAGCGAATCAGATAATCATAACCGCATATAATTGCTACAATACTTTCACAAAAAGAAAACTAAAAATAGTACAGTAAGACTACAGTTAGGAAACAAAAAGTACAAAAAGATTAAATATAAGGCAGATTTGACATGGCAATAAGATCTAATTCGTTTACAGATACTTTGAATTTTCCTACAGACGAGAAGATACCAGGCGGGAGCTTATTCCAAACCCTACTAATACGGTTCGCGAAAGAATGATAAAGGGAAAGGTGGTGGGGATGAGAACCGACCGACTCGCTTTGCGTAGTCGGATCCACATGTTGGTGATGTCGCTGGACTCAAGCCTGAAATCTCCTTCCATTGAACCGTTCAGATACTGAGTAATTTCTTGTTCGTTACGTATCGCCCTCCGAAGTCGTTTGGTCACCGTCTCGTGGAGGCAGGCTGCGGCGAAGTCCTTGACATCTGGTGAGGTGAGTAGTCGGAGGCCGTGCACAAGCTTGGAGACATCCGCGAGAACTGAAATTTTCTGTAGACCTAAACCACCCATCTGACTGGAGAGGTAGAGGACTTCTGGACTGGCGCGTTCCGGCAGATTCATCCATTTCTTGGCGACGGCCTTGAGCTTGTTGTCGAATGCTGTAAGTGGCTTTTTTGCTACAACACCATTTTTTAGATGAAAAGAGATACACGGTAAAACAAAGGTGTTGATGGCGTCGGCCTTCTGCCATGGAGCGAGTAACGAGGAGTCGAGGGCGTCGAGCTGGGCGGTCATCTTCTCAATCACCTTCTGAGCGCTGGGGGCGGAGTGATAGCCGGTTGGTGTGCCTAGGTGTTCATATAGGTCGTCCTCAGAGTGGACGGCTATAAACTCCCCTTGTACTCGTAGTCGGTTGTTGAGCGCTTGTTTCTTCTTCCCATCGATGCAGAGGCTGGCGCACTTCTTCGAGTTGAACTTCAGCCCTAACCAGTCAGCTGCCGAGGAGACGACATCGAGTGTTTTCTGAAGTTGGGTTGGGGTACCTGTGATTACCGCAAGGTCGTCCGCGTAGGCTAGCACATCCACATTTCGTCCATGCATCTTGTATCCGTTGTTGACTTGGGAGATGGCTCGGAGAAGAGGCTCAAGTGTTAAATTAAAGATAATGGGTGACAAAGGGCAACCCTGCTTTACTCCTGCCTGAATTGGGATGTCGTTGGTCGGACCAGTGGAGCTTCGGATGGTTGTGGAGCAGTTGGCGTAGAGACGGCGGATGACCTCGATGGCAGTGTTGTTGAGTCCGGCGTACTTGAGGGCACTGAAAATGGATTGATGGGGAACACTACCAAAGGCATTTGTTAAGTCAAGCCATGCCATTGAAACTTGTTTTCGGTTCCGTCGCGCGTCCACGATGGTCGATTGGAGAACGAAGTTGTGTTCCGCACATCCGTCGGCTGCCACGAAGCCCTTCTGCGATTTGGAGATACGTCCATGGCGGCTTGCCCACTTCCCAAGACGATTTGCTAAAGTTGAAGTGTAAACCTTTGAAATAGTGTTGGACATGGAGATAGGTCTCCAGTTGTTAACTTCTCTTTTGTCGCCCTTCTTGTGGAGCAGCACCGTCGAGGATTGATTCCATTTCGCTGGCACGTGATGTAGTCGGTGACAAGCGTTGAAGAGCGAGGCAAGGATGTGTGCACCGTTGTCGTACTTCTTCCACACGGCGTAGCGAAGGAGGTCCGGACCAGGCGCGGTGTTGGAGCATCGGGAGAGACGAGACCAAACCTCCGGAGCTGTAAAGATTTCGTTAAACGGGTTAACATCACCGGTTAGGTTGTCCTCTTGCTCTGGCACGAAGTCGGGAATGGTCGGATCCACTAGTGGGGACGGTCCAAACACGTCGCTGAAATGCCGGTGGAGGTCGTTTGCTGGAATTTGGCAAAATGGTGAACCTGCCTCAACAACTTCTCTGAATGCCAACAACTTCTCCGAGACTGATGAGTCCAAAACTATGGGCTTTCGTCTTCCACTCGACCGACAGATTGCTCTGAAGTATCTCCGAGATTTACGAGTCCAAAAGCCTATTAAGCCGATAAGAACAGATTAAGTTTATTTCAGTGCATGATGGGCATGGTACAAAACCCCAGCCGGTCTATCACAAAGGATTAAAATACAGGAAATGTATGAACCCACATTTAAGAAAACATAGGGTATATGCAAACACAGAACGGGTTGAATGAGGAATAGTAGATGGGCCTAGTGAATTAGGAAACCATGAGAAGAGGTATGCACAGATAAAAATGTTGAGTAGAATATAGAACATTAGAGCACAAAGCAATAAATGTTATGAACCTATAGGAAAACACAAGACTAAATGAAAGTCAGAACGAAAGTTAGATATGAGAGATATGTGAGATGCATTATCACAGATATTTGATCGCAAGGCAAGATAGGGATGATTTTGGCTAGGGGGAGACAAAAGAGAAAGACAACAAGAAAGCAAGAAAGAAGAGAAGACTAAGAACTCAAGGGTCGTATTGGCGGGTTCCAGTGATGTGTTCGACGTAGATGTCCCGGCTCCATTTCACGGCATCCGACACCATCAGCTTCTTCATGAGACGTGCGTAGCGGAAGGAAACACCAAGCTTCTTGAGGAGTTCGTCGTTGGCGAGATCCCATCCACCGAGCGGGCCGACCACGAAAGCGTCGAGGATCACCGAGTAGCCGAGAGCTTCGAAGTGTTGGGCGATCGTTTGGTACTTGCGTTGTTTTTCTTGGCGGGCGGCTTGGAAGGCTTCGGGTCGGTTCTCGAATGGCATCGTGACGTCGATGAGTTGCACCGTCTTGAAGGTTGAGTCGATGATCAAGATGTCGGGCCGGAATTTCGCATCGAAGTTGGGCACGTGTTGGTTGAGTCGGACTTGGCTTGTGACTGGCGGCTTGAGGGCTTTGACGAGACGGTCGACGATGGCATTGTGTCGGCGGGTGATTGCAACCATGTGCGGGTTGCAGTGGCACAGCACATGGGGCAGAGTTTCGTTTGGATGAGCACATCGTCGGCACCGTCTGTCGCCTGGACCGAAGCGTCGAGTCCCGTTGAGTGGCACGCAGTCGAGTCGGGCACGGTGAAGGAAGCGCCAGTCAGCGAAGCGGGTGAAGGAGCCGTCACGCATGAAGTGGTTGGAAGAAGTGGAGAGCGTGGTGACGGTGTAGACCTTCCCTTGATCCGGCTTTGCGAGAAGTTGGCGGAGATGGTAGTCGCGGATGGCACTTCGGAGAGTCGTTTCGACGGTACGTGGTGGGATGTTGGAGCCGTTCAGTTGGAGCGTGAGTTGGTCGACGAGCCACACCCATTGCACAGCCATGAACTTGTGGAGGCTACGGGTAGCCACTCGGAGACGAGACCACATCGAAGAGAGGTCGGAAGAAGCTCGGGCAAAGTCTCCATCGAGTCGGCCATTGAGGTAGTCGGCAAGTTCTTCGTTGGAGGCGGCACGACGGAGCTTCTTCTTGACCACGTCTCGGAGCTGTGGATAGGCGATGGGCTGCATGTTGGCCGTGGAGAGCAGGCGGAGGGCGTGGACGAGTTGGAACACATCAGCGAGCGGGTTCATTTGAAGGAAGCCGAGTCCACCCATCTGATTGGAGAGGTAGACCACTTCCGGGCTGCCACGTGACGGGAGATTGAGCCACTTCTTGCCGAGAGCCTTCAGCTTGTTGTCGAATTCGGTCAGAGGCTCCTTTGGGACGACACCGTTCTTCAGATGGAAGGAGAGGCATGGGAGTACGAACGTGTTGACCGCATCAGCTTTCTGCCATGGTGCAAGAAGAGATTTGTCGATTGACTCGATGTGGTTTGTCATCTTCTGCAGGGCAAGTTCGGCGGATGGGGCGCGGTGGTATCCCGTGGGTACTCCGAGGTGTTCGTAGGTGTCGTCTTCTTTGAGCATGACCATTGGCTTGGCTTGGATGTTGAATGGCACTGGAAGGGCGGTGTGTTGGCGACCATCGATGACGAGTGAAGCACACTTCTTGGCGTTGAAGGCGAGTCCAGACCAGGAGGCGACGGTGGTGACCATATCGAGCATGTCGTGTAGGCGAACCGAGCTTTTGGCGACGAGGGCGATGTCATCGGCGTACGCGAGTACGTCGATGTGTTGTCCGTTGAGTTGGTACCCACACTGTTGGTCGTGTAGGGCACGGAGCATCGGTTCGAGGGCCAGGTTGAAAACAATGGGGCTGAGTGGGCACCCTTGTTTCACCCCGGCTTGGATTCGGATGGCATCGGTTGGTCCGTCGGAGCTCCTGATCGTGGTGGAGGCGTTGGAGTAGAGTCGCTTCACCGTCTCGATGGAGTTGTCGTGGAGGCCAGCAAACTTCAGTGACTCGAAGAGCATCTCGTGTGGGACGGAGCCGAAGGCATTGGTGAGGTCCAGCCACGAGATGGCTACGGTTTGGCGAGTCCTTCGGGCGTCATTGATCACCGTCTGGAGTGTGAAGTTGTGCTCGGCGCATCCGTCGACCGCCATGAAGCCTTTCTGCGACGATGAGACACGTTGGTGGCGGGCTGCCCAGGATCCAAGACGGGCGGAGAGGCATGAGGCGTAGGTCTTGGCAATCGTGTTAGAGAGGGTGATGGGCCTCCAGTTGCCAACGTCCGTCTTGTCTCCTTTCTTGTGGATGAGGATCGTCGCAGATTCGTTCCAGGTGGCCGGTACACATCGAAGTCGGTGGATGGTGTTGAAGAGCGTTGAGAGGATGTGAGCACCGATGTCGAACTTCTTCCAGGACACGTAGCGAATGCCATCTGGGCCGGGAGCCGTGTTGGAGCAGCGGACGAGGCGTTTCCACACTTCTTCGGGAGTGAAGTCGGTGGAGAACGGGTCGGCCTCGTCGGCTGGGATTGGCTTGACTTGTGGCGGCACCAGGGCTGGCATTGGTCCTACGAGTGGAGGTGATGGGCCGAAGACTTGCGTGAAGTGTTGATGTAGAGTTGTTTTGTCGATGGCGCAAAACGGTGAATCAGCGTCGACCACTTCCCGAAAGGCGCGTGGACGAGAAGATCGATAGAGCTTCTGTATCCTCGCGGCGTCTTTTGGGTCGTAGGTTGGTCTCGGAGGCGGCTTTCGGCGGTTGGGTTGGCCTTGAGCACGCGGAGGTGGTCGAGAGGGGGCTTTTTCACCGTCTGCTTGGCAGGTCTTCTTCTTCACTTCACGGGTCAGGTCGGCGAGTGTGGCGTCGAGTTCGACTTCGGTGGTGACGGCTTCGATGCGGCGGCACCATTCGGCTTGGTGTTGGGCACGTCTGTAGAGCGGCGGAGAAGCGTGTGGATGTGGAGGACTAGGAAGCGGCGAAGAGGCGTGTGTCAGCATCGGTGTTGGCGGCACGGACAAGACAGGCTCAGACACAGACTCACGTGGTGGCACGATTGGCACCTGCGCACGTGGTAGCACGATTGGCGCCTGCGCTGGCTGAGCTGTCAGTACTGGCCCGGGGGCTGCTGGCACTGCGCACTTCTTCTGATGGCGATTGCATTCCTTGGCGGTCGTGAAGAGGCGACGACATCCACGGCAGCGGAAGATGATCTTCCTCCGGTGGACGTCGCGCAGGTGTCGGGTGAGTCCTCCTTGCATCACATACGGCTTCTTGCTGCAGAGACGGCATTGGTAGTTGGTGTCGAGGTGTGGCAGGTCGAGTGGGTAGTCGTCGGTGTCGTCATCGTCGTTGGTGAGCGTTCCCGGTTGTCCTGTTCCTGGCGGCGGCGGCGAGAGCGGCGGCAACACATGCGGCGCCGATGGCGGCTGCGCGGACCCAGGGGGAGCTCGGTTGGCTCGGAGGCGACGAGAGGGCGACACGTCGGATTCTTCTTCTTCATCTTGGGCGGCGGGTGGTGATCTTCTTCTTCTTCTTGATGAGTTGGAGCGAGGCGTGAAGTCGTCTTCTTCTTGTGTTGTCTTACGCGCTGCGCTGGGGTCGGCTTGGCTAATTTCTTTTGGCGGGGTGGGTGGCTTTGGTATCTTTTCGGAATCAGGTTCCGTGGCTTTTCTTTTAGCCGTTATCCCACACTCTTCCGCTTTGGGGCCTCGCCTTCCCGGGTTGGGGGGTCTTTCTTTTACTCTTTCTTCATTGGATCGCATATCCTCAGGTGTTCGGTCCCCCACAGGTGCGTGGGGGACCGAGATCACGCTAAAACCAAAATTCATCCTCGGCATCGATCAACGTTCTTTCTCTGCTCAAATCAACGTATTAAGCCGATAAGAACAGATTTAGTTTATTCAGCGAATGATGGGCTCGGTATGCACCCCGGCCGGTGTATGACAATTACGGGTCAAATGTGAGAAAATGAGAATATGCAACACACAGAAAATTTGAGGCGGCATATAAAGAGGGTGGGTCAATAAGATGGAAAGATGAAACATCGAAAAGATGAAAACATCCAGAAAATAAGAAAGAACATTTGATTGCAAAAATCAAGATGTTGCAAAATAAGACATCACGAACCGGAAAGATAAATGATGAATGATCGCTTCTTTGGAGTGGAGGCTCTCTTCTTCACCGTCGTTGAGGTAGAGGAAGGCATTGTCGACTTCTGGCATCCACAGGGGGCCTAGGGTTGAGGCATAAAGCGGCGGCACACACCATCAGGATGAGTAGTCGACATCTTCTTCACCGTCTGACTTCTTGTAGTCTTGGAGCAGTCGAACGCTTCTTCACCGTCGTTGAGCGAAAGATTGGGCGGAGTCCTCGGGCCTGATCACTGTCAGATGGCGCCTAGGGTTGAGGCATAAAGCGGCGGCACCATCATCGAGATCACAGGGGCCCGATCGGGTCTCGGACGCCTTTCTTCACCGTCTGGGCAGGCAGGGTGTGATACGAGGGGCTGGACGTCTTCAGGCGGCGGCATGGGAAGGCATAAAGCGGCGGCACACCATCGACGTCTTGGTAGCATCCATCAGCATCCTTTCTGGGCAGCAACTTTGGCGACGAGAACGACGAGTTTGCCCGACATCAATGAGGTTTGTCTCGGCAATGCTGCCTCAACAAGGTCACTCATTGAGTCGATAAGAAGAGCAGATTCTTCACCATCAAACGGCGGCGGCGTGAAGAGTGGAGTGACGAGGGCCAGTGGTTCCAATCAACGTTTTTCCCTGCTCTGCACAGCTCAATGAGTTTCGTCCTCCGCTCGACCGACAGATTGCTCTGAAGTATCTCCGAGACTGATGAGTCCAAAACTATGGGCTTTCGTCTTCCACTCGACCGACAGATTTCTCTGAAGTATCTCCGAGATTTACGAGTCCAAAAGCCTATTAAGCCGATAAGAACAGATTTAGTTTATTCAGCGAATGATGGGCTCGGTATGCACCCCGGCCGGTGTATGACAATTACGGGTCAAAATTGAGAAAATGAGAGGATGCAACACACAGAAAATTTGAGGTGGCATATAAAAGGGTGGGTCAATGAAATGGAAAGATGCGACATCGAAAGGATGAAAACATCCAGAAATAAGAGGAAACATTTGATTGCAGAAATCAAGATGTTGCAAAAATAAGACATCACGAACCGGAAAGATAAATGATGAATGATCGTTTCTTTGGAGTGGAGGCTCTCTTCTTCACCGTCGTTGAGGTAGAGGAAGGCATTGTCGATTTCTGGCATCCACAGGCGGCCTAGGGTTGAGGCATAAAGCGGCGGCACACACCATCAGGATGAGTAGTCGACATCTTCTTCACCGTCTGTCTTCTTGGAGTCTTGGAGCAGTCGAACGCTTCTTCACCGTCGTTGAGCGAAAGATTGGGCGGAGTCCTCGGGCCTGATCACTGTCAGATGGCGCCTAGGGTTGAGGCATAAAGCGGCGGCACCATCATCGAGATCGCAGGGGGCCGATCGGGTCTCGGACGCCTTTCTTCACCGTCTGGGCAGGCAGGGTGTGAGACGCAGGGCTGGACGTCTTCAGGCGGCGGCATGGGTAAGCATAAAGCGGCGGCACACCATCGACGTCCTGGCAGCATCGGATCAGCATCCTTTCTGGGCAGCAACTTCGGAGACGAGACGAGAACGACGAGTTTGCCCGACATCAATGAGGTTTGTCTCGGCAATGCTGCCTCAACAAGGTCACTCATTGAGTCGATAAGAAGAGCAGATTCTTCACCATCAAACGGCGGCGGCGTGAAGAGTGGAGTGACGAGGGCCAGTGGTTCCAATCAACGTTTTTCCCTGCTCCGCACAGCTCAATGAGTTTCGTCCTCCGCTCGACCGACAGATTGCTCTGAAGTATCTCCGAGACTGATGAGTCCAAAACTATGGGCTTTCGTCTTCCACTCGACCGACAGATTGCTCTGAAGTATCTCCGAGATTTACGAGTCCAAAAGCCTATTAAGCCGATAAGAACAGATTTAATTTTATTCAGACAATGTTTGAGTGGGTATGGACCCCCACTTAAGATCCATCACAATATGGTACATGAAAATTTGAGGATACAAGCCAAAAAGAATTTGGGATGCATTTAATCACAGTGAAAAGGGTCAAAAGTTAGAAATGAAAAGTGACTGGTGAGACACTTGCAAAGAATACACAAAAGTTGCATGAATACATGAAAGTTTGCATGAATACATGAAAGTTAGAAATCTTTAAATTAATATCATAAAATCTTATTGAAATCACAGTAATTCAAAAGGATCAATCAATATCGCCTTCAGGCCTCTTCATATTGTCTTCTTCCCGAGATGTGCTCGACGTAGATGTCCCGGCTCCATTTGATAGCATCCGAACACATCAATTTCTTCATCAACTCCCCATATCGCACGTGAATTCCGAGTCGCTGGAGCACCATTTCGTTGCCGAAGTCCCATCCGCCAAGTGGACCAACGATGAAAGCTTCGAGACACACATCGTAGCCAAGATTCTTGTAGTGTGTGGCGATGTGGTCGTATTTTCTCCTCTTTTCTTGGCGAGCGACTTCGAAGGCGGCCTGGCGATTCTCAAATGGCATCGTCACATCGATGATGATGAGGCTTTTCTTGATGTTGTCAATGGCGACCAGATCGGGGCGTAGGTTGTCGTTGATGTCGGGCACTTGTTGATTCAACCGCACTTCAGTCGTGGGTGGTGGCTTGAAGGCTCGGACAAGGCGATCGAGGATGGCATTGTGGCGACGCGTGATGGTGACGAATTGCGGTGGGCAATGGCACAGGACATGGGGGAGAGTCTCGGCGGCATACCCACATCTTCTGCACGATTTGTTTCCGTTGCCGAATCTTTGGGTTGCATTCAGGGGCACACAGTCTAGGCGAGCACGATGAATGAATCGCCAGTCTGCGAAACGAGTGAAGTTGCCGGCCCTCATGAAGTGATTGGATGCGGAGGAAGTGGACGTCACAGAGAAGACTTTCCCTTGGTCTGGCTTGGCTTGGAGTCGCCGTCGATGAAAGTCGCGAATGGCACAACGCAATGAGTATTCGACCGTCTTTGCAGGCAATGGGCATTGGTTGAGGCGAAGGACGAGTTTTCCGGCATCCCATTTCCACTCGACGGACATCGTGGATTGGAGACGACGAGTTGCTGCGCGAAGACGACTCCACATGTTTGTGATGTCGGAAGATTCTTGTCTGAGGTCGCCATTCATCGATCCATTCAAGTACTCAGCCATTTCATCTTCATTTTGCACATCTCGGCGGAGTCGCTTGGTCACCGTCTCGCGAAGCGATTGAAGGGCCACTTCTGCCATGTCAGATGAGTCGAGGAGACGGAGACCATGGACGAGTTGACACACATCCGCGAGTATGGTGAGCGGCTGCAGAGCAAGTCCTCCCATCTGATGACTGAGGTAGATGATTTCTGGACTGGCTCGGTCGGGCAAATTCATCCATTTCTTTCCGGCGGCCTTGAGTTTCTTGTCAAAGTTCTTCAACGGCTTCTTCTCGACCACGCCATTCTTCAGGTGGAAGGTCACACACGGGAGAATGAAGGTGTTGACGGCATCGGCCTTCTGCCACGGAGCGAGGAGTGATTTGTCGACGGCTTCCAGCTCTTTCGTCATCTTCTCGACGGCCTTCTGTGCGGTTGGTGCTGAGCGGTAGCCAGTGGGAGTGCCGAGGTGCTCGTACAAGTCGTCTTCGGTGTGGACCACCAGTCGTTCGCCTTGGAGGAGGAAGCTGTCTTGGAGGGCGAGTTGTTTCTTCCCATCGATGCAGAGGGTTGCACATTTCTTCGCGTTGAACTTGAGACCACACCAGTCGGCCGACCATGAAACAATGTTGAGGACATTTTGCAGCTCGCGTGGGCGCTTGGCAACGATTGCAAGGTCGTCCGCGTAAGCTAGGACATCGACGGTTCGGCCATGGAGATTGTATCCAGCTTTCGCCTCCATCACGGCTCGCAACATTGGCTCGAGGGCAAGGTTGAACACGATGGGGCTGAGCGGGCATCCCTGCTTCACCCCGGCTTGAATTGGAATGGCATCGGTTGGTCCCGTCTTGCTTCTGATGGTGGTGGTACAATTTGCGTAGAGACGACGAACCACATCGATGGCGCTTGCGCTGAGACCGGCGTACTTGAGAGCGGTGAAGATCGTTTGATGGGGCACCGATCCGAACGCGTTGGTGAGATCGAGCCAGGCGATGGCAATGTGTTGGCGCTTTCTTCGGGCGTTGACGATGGCGGTTTGGAGCAAGAAATTGTGCTCGGCACATCCGTCAGCGGCCACGAATCCTTTCTGCGCGGCTGATACTCTTCCATTTCGCGATGCCCATCTTCCCAGTCTGTTGGCGAGAACCGAGGCGTACGTCTTTGCAATGGTGTTGCTGAGTGAGATCGGCCTCCAATTGGTCACCTCTTCCTTGTCGCCTTTCTTGTGCAGCAGCACCGTCGAAGATTGGTTCCATGTGGGTGGCACGTGTTGGAGACGGTGGACGGCATTGAAGACCGATGAGAGGATGTGTCCACCCGCGTCGAACTTCTTCCACACGGCGTATCTCAGCAAATCAGAGCCAGGAGCGGTGTTTGAGCAGCGGCGAAGGCGATCCCACACTTCTGATGACGTGAATGGCTGATTGAGTGGATCTTCTTCGCCGGCTGGCAGTTCCTCTTGTTTGGGCACGAAGTCGGGCACATCCAAGTCGACGGGCGGTGACGGACCGAACACTTGGCAGTAGTGGCGGTGGAGGTCGTCGGCAGGAATGGCACAGTACGGCGAGTCGGCTTCCACCACTTCACGATAGGCTCGTGGGCGAGCTTGACGGTAGAGCTTCTGGATGCGTGAGGCGGCGGCTGGGTCGTACTGCTGCTGTCTTCTTGGCGGTGGTGGACGACGGTTGTCGTTGTGACGTCGAGGCTTTGGTGGTTGGTCGGCCATCTTGGTTGACTTCTTGGCGACTTCGATGAGATCGGCGAGAAGAGCGTCCATCTCGGCTGGTGACTGCACATTGTCGAATTTCACCACCCATTCTTGTTGATGTTGGGCACCGGCCGGGCGTCTCACGGAGAGAGGCGGTTGAGTGGCGGTTGGTGTCGTGGGCGGAGTGGCTTGGTGGTTGGTGGTGCAGGAGACATTGATCAGAGATGGCGATCGGGAGGCCCTTCTCTGCTCGTTTGGTTTGGCGATGGCTTCTCCACGTGTTGGCGATCCCTCAAAGACGACAATTGCTTCTTGTGTTGGCGGTGGTTCTTCTTCCGGCATCGATCCAACGACTAACCGAGCCCGACGTTGCTCAACTTGGCAGATCGGACGGGGTGGCGTCTTCTCAACAGTCTTCTTGCAGTTGTTGGTGTGGCCGTCGAAATCCCGCTTTCTCTCGAACCTCGAACCACATTTGGTGCACACCATCACAAGCTTGGCCAGATGAACACGGAGGTGGGCTTGAAGAGCCTTCTGCGCTGAGTAGGTGGTGGCTTTAGCTTGCGGACACAGGCGGCACTTCAGGTCGATCAGGGCGGGGTCCAACGTCTCAACCAGGTAGTCGTTTTGGGTGATCGGCAATCCATCTTCCTCACACGGGCGCTTCTGGTGACTGTCGGCGGCCTTCTTCGTGTCGAACTTCTTTTGGCAATGGCGACATCTGAAGACGAATTCCTTTGTCCAGTCGTGTTTCTTCAGATGTTTCTTCAGGTCGCCATGGCGTTTGTAGACCGACACGCACCAGAAGCACTTGAGTTGAGGGTCGAAGGGCACGTCGAGCACGTAGTCATCTTCTTCGCTTGGCTCTGCATTCTCTTTCTCTTTCTCATTTTCTCTTTCTCTTTCGCTTTCTCTTTCACTTTCAGCTCGTTTCTCTTCTTCCTCTTCTTCCAACGCTTTGTCTTGATCATCATCGGCGAGTTGCAGCGGCGATTCCTTCGCTGGCGGCGGCGGCGGCGGCAACACATGCGGCGGCGGCGGCGGCACAGGTCGGGGCGATGTTCCGCTTCTTGCACTACGTCGACGGGTAGGCGTGGAAGGTCGAGGTGGCGTGGCGATGTCGTCTCCTTCTTGATCGTCTTCTTCTCTTTCTTCTCTTCTTCTTCTTTTTTGGTGAGTTGCGTGGAGTAAAGTTGACTTCTTGGCGCGCTGCGCTGGGGTCGGCTTGGCTATTTTCTTTTGGCGGGGTGGGTGGCTTTGATATCTTTTCGGAATCAGGTTCCGTGGCGTTTCTTTTAGCCGTTTGTCCCACACTCTTCCGCTTGGGGCCTTGCCTTCCCGGGTTGGGGGTTCTTTCTTTTACTCTTTCGTCATTGGACCGCATATCCTCCGAAATCCGGTCCCCCACAGGCGCGTGGGGGACCGAGATCACGCTACTTCCAAAATTCTTCGCTTGCCTGACTTTGATCAACGTTCTTTCTCTGCTCATATCAACTTATTAAGCCGATAAGAACAGATTTAGCTTTATTCAGAGAATATTTGGCATGGTATAACCCCAGCCCGGTTCATCACAACGGATCAAAACACAGAGAATATAGGAACCCACATTTAAAGAAAAACATAGGGTGTATGCAAACACATGAAAGGGTTAAAGGATGAATGGTAGATGGGCCTAGTGAAATAGGAAACCATGAGAAGTAATATTCACAGATAGAATAGTTAAGTAAAGTATAAACATTAAAGCACTAGGCAGTAAATGTTGAGAACCTATACGAATACACAAGACTAAATCACAGTTAAGGTGAAAGTTAGGTAAATTTCAATTTGAGAAGAAAGACTAGGAGAGACTAGAAGAAATAGGAAGAAGAAAGATCAATTATCACCATTGGGGACCTCGTATTGCTTGCTGCCGGTGATGTGCTCCACGTAGATGTCACGGGACCATCGGATTGCATCGGTCACCATCAGTCGTCTCATCAGTTGGCCATATTTTGCGGAGATGCCGAGTTTGCGAAGGACCATGTCGTTGCACACATCCCAACCACCGAGAGGGCCAACAATGAAGGCGTCGAGAGAAACTTCGTAGTTGAGGGCGCGAAAGTGGTCGACGATTGGCTGGTATTTGCGGCTCTTCTCGGCTCTTGCGGCTGGGAAGGCGTCGGGTCCATTCTCAAAGGGCATTGTCACGTCCACGATGAGCACGGTCTTGTTTGAGTGGTCGATGGCGGTGATGTCTGGTCGGAACTTCGCCGCAAGGCCGGGCACACGCTGGTCGAGTAGGAGAGTTGTGGTGGGTGGCGGTTTGAAGGCCTTGACGAGACGATTCACGATAGCATTGTGGCGATGACGGACGGCGACCTGCATTGGCTTGCAGTGGCACAAAACGTGGGGCAGAGTCTCCAGACCGTGGGCACATCGACGGCAGTTCTTGTTGCGATTGCCGAACCTCTGGGTGGCGTTTAATGGGACGCAGTCCAATCGAGCACGATGGATGAACCTCCAGTCAGCGAAGCGGGTGAAGTTGCCAGAGTGAAGGAAGTGGTTGGAGGCTTCGTTGGCGGAGGTGACTCGATAGACTTTCCCTTGGTCCGGCTTGGCGAGGAGCGTCTTCTTGTGGTAGTCGCGGATGGCCCATCGGAGACACTTCTCGACACTTCGTGGTGGGATGGTAGAGGCATTGAGTTGGAGCACGAGTTGGTCGACGTTCCACATCCATTTCACGTCCATGAACTTGTGAAGGCGGCTGGTTGCGGCTCGAAGGCGTGACCACATCGTGGAGAGGTCAGAAGATCCTTGGGCAAAGTCTCCATCGAGTCGGCCATTGAGGTAGTCGGCAAGTTCTTCGTTGGAGGCGGCACGACGGAGCTTCTTCTTGACCACGTCTCGAAGCTGTGGGTAGGCGATGGACTGCATGTCGGCGCTGGAGAGCAGGCGGTGGGCGTGGACGACTTGGAAGGCATCAGCGAGCGTGTTCGTTGGTAAGAAGCCGAGTCCACCCATTTGGTTGGAGAGGTAGACCACTTCCGGACTGCCACGTGAAGGGAGATTGAGCCACTTCTTGCCGATAGCCTTCAGCTTGTTGTCGAATTCGGTCAGAGGCTCTTTTGGGACGAGACCGTTCTTGAGGTGGAAGGAGATGCACGGGAGGACGAATGTGTTGACGGCATCCGCTTTTTGCCAAGGTGCGAGAAGAGATTTGTCGATGGCTTCGACGTGGGTAGTCATCTTCTGCAGGGCAAGTTCGGCGGATGGGGCGCGGTGGTATCCCGTGGGCACTCCGAGGTGTTCGTAGGTGTCGTCTTCTTTCAGCATGACCATTGGCTTGGCTTGGATGTTGAATGGCACTCGAAGGGCGGTGTGTTGGCGACCATCGATGACGAGTGAAGCACACTTCTTGGCGTTGAAGGCGAGTCCAGACCAGGAGGCGACGGTGGTGACCATATCGAGCATGTCGTGGAGGCGAACCGAGCTCTTGGCGACGAGGGCGATGTCATCGGCGTACGCGAGTACGTCGATGTGTTGTCCGTTGAGTTGGTACCCACACTGTTGGTCGTGTAGGGCACGGAGCATCGGTTCGAGGGCCAGGTTGAAAACAATGCGTGGAGTAAAGTTGACTTCTTGGCGCGCTGCGCTGGGGTCGGCTTGGCTATTTTCTTTTGGCGGGGTGGGTGGCTTTGATATCTTTTCGGAATCAGGTTCCGTGGCGTTTCTTTTAGCCGTTTGTCCCACACTCTTCCGCTTGGGGCCTTGCCTTCCCGGGTTGGGGGTTCTTTCTTTTACTCTTTCGTCATTGGACCGCATATCCTCCGAAATCCGGTCCCCCACAGGCGCGTGGGGGACCGAGATCACGCTACTTCCAAAATTCTTCGCTTGCCTGACTTTGATCAACGTTCTTTCTCTGCTCATATCAACTTATTAAGCCGATAAGAACAGATACTACACATTGATCTTAGCCAGAGGCCAGAAGCGACTTCTTTTACTCTTTCTTCATTGGATCGCATATCCTCAGGTGTTCGGTCCCCCACAGGTGCGTGGGGGACCGAGATCACGCTAAAACCAAAATTCATCCTCGGCATCGATCAACGTTCTTTCTCTGCTCAAATCAACGTATTAAGCCGATAAGAACAGATACTACACATTGATCTTAGCCAGAGGCCAGAAGCGATACTAGAATGGTAAAATGGGAAACATATCTGTGTGGAGAATGTGCGAGAAAGTGGGCGATTGGTGGAAGAAAGAAAGAACCCGCAAAGAACCTCTAAAAAGGCGAATGAGTTGTTTGCTCTGTGTTCTCTAAAGATTGCACACTATTTTCCACAACTTCTTTCTCCTCTATGTCTCCCCGATGTCTCTGTTTCCCGTCCCCACTCCAATTTTCTCAGTCTCCCACTCTCCCCTGTGTGCTCTCTTGTTCGTTCTGTGCGCCCGTAATCCAGTATAATGGCTCCTTTGAGCGTTCTTTGTGCGCGCACGTAATCGTGTAATCGTTCTCTTTCTGGCATACTCCTTTTCCATTAACCGCTTCCTTTCCCACTTTTCGTATCTCTGGTTCGTCTGCATTTGACCGAGAAAATCTTTCGCCTTTTACTAAAGATTTCCGTGCAGACGGACAATTATGAGTATATGTCAATTTTTGGAAGTCCCCTTGAGAAAGCGGGACAAAACAAGGTTAAGACTCCACAAAGCATCAATTAAATAACAGTTGAGTGAAACCCACCTAATGCAAAAAGCGATCAACGCAGCAAAGGTGCCAACTCGTTCACACGTGTATCCCATTTAGAAAAATATTAAAGTCGTCATCAAGAAATCGAAGGAGTCAAGTATCTGTTTGACAGAAAGTGTATAAAAGTGTTTTTTGAAGGAATAGTTGAAGGAGATGCCAAGTGTTTCCATTGCCTCAATGTGGTGAGGGGCTAGTTTCACAGGCATTGAAAAAGAGAAAAAGAGAAAAAGAGGTTCATGCGGAAAAAAGCTTTTGGTCTTTTTAAGGAAGGGATACCCGGCGGATCTGTGGAGGAGAAAAAGACGAGAATGGATGGGAAAAAATAAGTGATCATACAGTGGTCCACAAATGTATTGTCCCATTGCCATCCAAAAGTTTCTTTCGTACGAAAATCTTGCAAAATAACGATATTCCCAAAAAGTGTAGGGTATTTTGCTTACCCATAATACTCTACTTTTCAGGATTATAAGATTTATCCGTATACATTGCAGAAAAATTAAAGTATAAAACAAAAACAATAAGTTACTTAACAAATAGCTCCACAAAAGTAATGTCCCACTGATCGCTTGCATGATTATTCTTTTTGTTTCTCCTTCTATGAACATTAAATATATTTTATTGTATTATTTAGATCCCTGACATGAAAAATCTTGACACTCCGAAGAAGCTCCAAATAGCTAAGGCCCGGAAAAATGGGATGCGGGAGAAGGATGTGGCCAACCTCTTCAATTGCTCGATATGGACAGTGCGCCGTGTTTTTTTCTCAATCAAAAGCCGGCAAAACCTTCATCGAGCCCTCAAGAATGGCCGACGACCAATCACAACCATAAAAGAAGTTCGAGCCGTGATCCAAATGGTGAAAAACGATCCGAACAAAACATCAACCGATGGAAGCCAAATGATGAGGGATCAATTTAACAAGGTTGTATCGCCGGAAACGATCAGACGACGATTAAATCAAGCTGGATTATATGCAAGAAGGGCTGCCCGTAAACCTCTGATGAATTCTAAGCACCGGAAGCAGCGCCTTGATTTTGCACGGATCTACCGAAGTTGGACAATACGTGATTGGACGAAAGTGCTATTTACCGATGAGACAAAAATCAATTTATTTCACGCGGACGGAAACCATCTTATTCGGCGGTCGACTGAAAAGCGATACACACTCAAATACATTCGGCCTACGGTGAAATTCAATGGAGGCAACATAATGTGTTGGGGTAAGAGCCTTTTTAGTATTTTGTCACCTGACTGTTTTTCTTTAGGAGCGATGTCACGAACTTCAGTAGGTTCATTAGTTCACGTCAACTCAACGATGAATGCTGTGACTTACAAGAACATTATGGAGACCCAAATGATGCCTTTTGCTACACAGACGATGCCTCCTGGATGGGTGCTCTACCAGGACAACGACCCGAAACACAAGTCAAAGCTCATGATGGGAACGGTGGTGACTCTTCAAAATGGTACACGAGCACGACTTCCGGGCTGGTTTGCGGCAAGTCGAGTCAAATTGATCAATCCGCTTCCCTACTCACCGGATATCAATGTTATCGAACATCTCTGGTCATTTGTGAAGTCACGACTCAAGGGAAACAAATTCGATTCGAAAGCTGCCTTATGGGTTCACATTCAACGTCTCTGGGCCACCATCCCCCAAAGTCTTTTGAAGAATCTCGTGGATTCCATGCCGAATCGACTCAAAGAAGTAATAAAAGCAAAAGGAGGACCAACCAAGTATTGATTTTAAAAAATTGTGTTGATTCTTTGCAAATGGGGCATTACTTTTGTGGAGCTAATTTTCAAGTAACTTATTCTTTTTGTTTTGTACATTAATTTGTATGCAATGTATACGGATAAATCTTATATTCTCTATAAAAGTCGAGTCTATAGGTAGATAAAAATACCCTACTCTTTTTCTGAAATGTCGATTTTGCAAGATTTCCTTACAAAACATACTGTTGGATGGCAATGGGGCATTACTTTTGTGGACCACTGTATATTGATCTCAATCTCACCCGTGAAAATGTCCCTGCAAATTGTCCCTGCAATCCAGCACGATTCAACCGCCGATTGATGCTCCATCGCGAGATATCCTTGCCAGAAAGCAATGAATCTCGCAAAGGAATGGACGCACAGTGCTTAACCAATATAAGTAAAGAAGGTTTGGAGTCGATGCAGTCAGTTTTTGGGCAAATTTACGAAAAAAAGAAAAATAACGAAAAATGGTCTGGTTGTAAGTTTGATTTTGCTCTTTTTCTCTTTCGGGTTACGGTAATTTATTCACGTTCTAGTGCGCCGTAACCCAGAAACCACATTTTTATTTTCAAAAGGCTTATAATTTTTTAGGCTTTATCAATTTTTATGTTTTTAGTATCAAAAGATATAGAAGAACCCGTAGAATAAAACTTGTGGTTTACGTTTTTGTTTTAGGCTCTCGTTTTTAAAATATGACTGAAATTTAACGGTGTAAAATCAGCAAAACTAGATTTTTCAAAAATTTGTCGGAGGGATTTCAACAACTTTCTTCATTTTTGTATTCAAACACAAAAATCCTATAGAGCACGATTTTTTTGGTCTTATTTCGCGCGGATGTGCGCCGGTGTGGATGGTGAAAAAATTTGAATCGCCTGTTGAGAGAGAAAATCCAAATCCCCGCCATATTTCCAATTTGAAAAAATCTAAAATTTTTCTTTGGGAGTTGCTTAAAAATCTTTTCCGAACTCGCCAAACTAGCTAGATAAGATTTCTCTGAACTTAACGACGCACTATTTCCCTTTGTCTGCCCTATTTTCTTGCGTAATTCTATCTCTGCGAAAAATGACTCTCTTCTCTGTTCTCTTAATTTGGGTAGTGGCTGAAAGAAAGGCATGGTTCCGCATTTTGGTTCATGCTTCATATTTCTCCGCTTACTCATCATTATCATTTACATTTTAGGAGAAACCTAACAAAATGCAACTTTTCAGACCTATTGATAATGTGCCAAGAGAGAAATTGATGAATGTTTCTCGGAAATAGCGTGGTATATAAAGATTAGCTGATGATGTTGAAGTAAAAACTGTCGTCTCAACTAAAAATGAAGTGCCTTTTGGTGATGGTTGTGCTCATTTCGATGTTGGTCTTGATCTCCAAACAATCTCCTGATGAGGACAAGGACAAGAGCGTTGCTTCTACGGAAATAGAACTACGAGATCCGATCGTACAAGATGACAATTCGTTAACAGGTAAATAAATGATTCAATTTGTCACAGTTTGCTTTAACCTCCGAAAAAGCTACTAAAGCCTGAGCCAAAGCCTGAGCCAAAGCCTGAGCCAAAGCCTGAGCCAAAGCCTGAGCCAAAGCCTGAGCCAAAGCCTGAGCCAAAGCCTGAGCCAAAGCCTGAGCCAAAGCCTGAGCCAAAGCCTGAGCCAAAGCCTGAGCCAAAGCCTGAGCCAAAGCCTGAGCCAAAGCCTGAGCCAAAGCCTGAGCCAAAGCCTGAGCCAAAGCCTGAGCCAAAGCCTGAGCCAAAGCATGCCACGCGATCTGTTTTCATATAAATTTGTGAGCAAAGAGAATATTCACATATTCGATTCACACCGAACCATGATCATTTCAGCCGATGAAGAACCGAAACGTCATCACCATCGACACCGGCGTGGTCTTGAATGTAATTTCTGTTGTGGAAGAGGTGGATGCAATGTCTGCTGTTCGTGGAGGAAGTAGATTCGATTCCTCACTTTTTTTGTGATGTCTTCAATAATTCAATAAAAATAAACCTGATTCAATAAAAAGTAGAATTTGAAATTTGCAAAGATTTGAAGCGATGAGTGAGCACATTTATTTTCCATTTATAATATTTCCTATTCAGTAATTTGCTTACTTTACCCATTCAACAGTGAACAACGATGTGAAGAAGCTATGAAACCATAACAAAACAAAACCATAGCAAAAAGGAGCCTAACACTGCAACCAAACAATGAGTGTTTAAATCACGGCAATTATTCCTTGCAAATCAATTTCCTTTTTTTTTTTGAAAGTCCTGGCAATGAGCGTCGACTCTTCCGCTTTAGACCAAATAGTACCAATCTAAAGCGTACTTAAACCAAAAAGTCAAAATCAAAGAATCACCTCTCTTTAAGATCTTCAGGAAACATGGGCTCTCTTCGAATAGGTACAATTGGAAGATCCTCGTCCACCTCACCGTCAATTGGCCCTAAACACTTGTGAAAATGTGTAAACAACTATAAGCCTACCAATAGAAGAGAGATCAAGTTTGGCCTTAAATGTGATCCCTTTCTCTTATTTGCTCCTTTTTGGATTGAACAGTGCTTTTGGATGATTTCTCGGAATCTTTTCTTTCAGCTTTCAATATTGCCACTTTTGCAAAGGTCTCATTTTGCTGAAAAGTTTTAAAACCTCAAAATTACCCTTCAATTTTCTCTCTCTAGTTATCTCTCAATTATCTCTCAACTACAACACAAACCGCGAAAGCACTGGGTGCTACGTCGTCGGGGTTTTGAAAAGAATGGGAATTTTGAGAGAAAATGGGAAGACGAAGTCTACTGCTGCTACGTTTTACAGTGTCTTTCGGAAAATTCAACTCTAACTCTTTCAACCGTAACTCTTTCAACTCTTTGAAAAGTGTTTGTCCACGAGATTGGATTAGAAAACTATTAGGTTGGTGCAGATGAAACTTCCGTTGGAACCATAAACAAAATTTATTATAAAAATCCTAATACAGAACCTCAATCCAAAAGATATTCGCCATCATTATCAATGACTCTTTGCCATCTTCCACGCAGAGAATGGATGCCCTTTTCGAAGAACTCGGGCAACTGCGACTCGAAGAAGTTGGACACCCAGATTTCAACTTCTTCGCGGTTTTTGAATTTTTTTCTGCTGAAGAGTGCTGCATCGACCGAAACAAGTGGTAGTCGGATGGGGCCAAGTTCGGGCTATATGGTGGATGAGGCAGAACTTCCCAGCCCAATTCCTCGATTTTCTGCTGAGTGATCTTTGCGGTGTGGGGTCGAGCGTTATCGTGGAGGAATTTTGTAGTCGCCGTGTTATTGCCTTGACGACGCAATGCCTGGTCCACGCGGCTCAATTGGGCTTTGTAGAGATCCGCCGTGACTCTTTGGCCCGAATCCAGCACCTCAAAATACATGAGACCTTTACTATTCGACCAAATACAAAGCATCACCTTTTTTCCGTGGATATTCGGTTTGGGAGTCGGTTTTGGCGGTTCACCGGCGTCCAACCACTGCCGTTTTCTTGCTGTGTTGTCGTAACATATCCACTTTTCATCTGCCGTAACAATGGAGTCGAGAAAACCGGCGGTCTTTGCGCGGCGGACAAGAATTCCAGCCATCGTAGCTCGAGCCGCTTTGTTTGCGTCGCTGAGCTGATGTGGCACCCATTTTCCACACCGATTCGTCTTACCAATTGCGTGCAAATGGCGGAGAATGGTTGTATGGTCGCAGTCACACAGCTCTGCAAGCTCCCGAGTTGTTTGGCATGGATCCGATTCGATAGCGTTCTCCAACTCATCGTTGTCGACAATTTGGGGTGGATTCCGGGTTTTTCGTCTTCCAAACTCTCATCACCGTCTCGGAAGCTCTGAAACCAAGTCCGGCATTGACGTTCGGACAACACATCATCGCCGAATGCTTTGCACAGAGCACGATGAAATTCCGCAGGCGTTCTGTCTTGTTTAAAATCATACAACAAGCAAACCCGCACTCGAAATTTTTCGTTAACCATTTTCTAGAAGCTAAAAATTACTTCAAATTAAGTAAAACGCATAAGTCTTAGATATCAAAAGACGCGCAAAGAGACGCTCTTTCAGATAGACAAATATCTTCAATAAAAACTTTTATTAGGTTCAAAATATAAACAAACAAGTGTGACGGAAGTTTCATCTGCACCAACCTAATAATTTCGAACTTTAAAGTTAAAGCTTCGATACTAGGCAAGTATTCTGCCTGTCGATACTAGGCAGAATGGGTTTAAAGTTTGATACATTTATTTCAACCTCTCAGTCTTATTCTTTTTATCGCCTTCCAGTGCTTCTGTATGCAGAGATAAAAAGATAGCTTCTGTATGCAAAAAGATAGCTTCTGTATGCAAAAAGATAGCTTCTGTATGCAAAAAGATAGCTTCTGTATGCAAAAAGATCGACAACAGTCTTCCATTTTGTTTCATTAGTTTTTCTATTATTTTAGGTTTTCGTGATGGACTCCCGAAGCGAATCCACTAATCGAATGTCGAATCTCGAATTCTACAAGGAAATCGCCATCATTCTCATCACATTTTTCTTGATAAACGGTAAGGGCTGTAAAGAAATCGCTGTAAAACTCGGAAAATTATTTGTAGAGCACTGGTGGATCTTAGAATAGTCTTATTGTTATTTTTAACTGGTCTTATTGTTAATCATTTCCGAGAAGTTGTCCTTTTGCAAAGAACGCTCAGGAGTTTTCATCGGTTTATCACTTTTTCACCAGTTCAAAGAAATTTTAGGCTTGTTAATGTTGATTTATTATTGTTTACCAAATGTAAACGATGTTTTCAAACTTTTGAATGAAACAAATCGCTTCGCCGACCTCCATCACGTAATCACTTGCCTGCAATTCGTGGTGAGTTGAAAATTTTGTGTTGTTTGTATTCTTTTGTTTTGAATTCTTTCAAAAGAGTTGTTTATGAAGCTCATCAAGCTCATCAAGCTCATTGTTTATGAAGCTCATCAAGCTCATCAAGCTCATTGTTTATGAAGCTCATCAAGCTCATCAAGCTCATTGTTTATCAAGCTCATCAAGCTCATCAAGCTCATTGTTTATCAAGCTCATCAAGCTCATCAAGCTCATTGTTTATGAAGCTCATCAAGCTCATCAAGCTCATTGTTTATCAAGCCCATTCTCCTGATCTCAATTTAAGTTCGCCATTCTCTCCGTTTTCACCAATATTATCAGTGCCTGGTGCTGTTGGAAAGGTCGACGATTTCTCTCAAAAGCTATCTTTTTATTATTGACTGCTGCTTCAACGTCTCGTTGTTTATTTTCGATTTGCCTCATTTCACCCTTTTATTGCACACTATCAACATTGTGAGTTTTAGCCATTTACAACTTCAAATTGTGGTCATGAAATGTGATTGGGAGGGATGTGCCTAGCAGATCTGTGCTGGTCTGTCCTTGCCCATTTGCTGGTCTGTCTTTGCCTAGTCTGTCCTTGCTCAAGCTAGGTCTAGTCAGGGCTAATCTGAGTCTGCTGTTCAAGCTTTGTTCCATCCTGAGATGCCTGGATCTAGTATAGAATGGTATAGTCATAGTCAAGTCATCTGGTATAGTCAAGCGAATGAACAAAAGTGTGAACTTGTTCAAGATCTGGTCGTCCTGGCTTGTCCTGGAAATGTGATTGGGATTGGGATGTGCCTAGCAGATCTGTGCTGGTCTGTCCTTGCCCATCCCCTTAAGTAAATCAGTTAGTGGAACGGTAAATCAAAATGAAAAAAAACTTTAGCATTCCATTCCCTCAATGTTCCCCAGTTGTGAAACAAATTTACGCTATAGTGACAAACGTTCTCGGCGCGTCTCAATGGAGTACAGGATATCTGCAAATCGGTCTGAATTCCAGAATTAAGAATGCTAGAATTAAGAATTCCAGAATTAAGAATTCTAGAATTAAGAATTCCAGAATTAACAATTCTAGAATTAACAATTCTAGAATTAAGAATGCTAGAATTAAGAATGCTAGAATTAAGAATGCTAGAATTAAGAATGCTAGAATTAAGAATGCTAGAATTAAGAATGCTAGAATTAACAATTCTAGAATTAACAATTCTAGAATTAAGAATTCTAGAATTAACAATTCTAGAATTAAGAATGCTAGAATTAAGAATTCTAGAATTAACAATTCTAGAATTAACAATTCTAGAATTAACAATTCCAGGTGTTCCAACAAAAGTCAGTTCAGCTCGATTCCTCTCAGACTTTACAATAGCTCCTGGGAGTCATTGTGGTGCCAAAGTGGTGTCATTGTGGTGCCATTTTGGACGGCTAAATTTACTTTATATACTTTGTCACCTTTTTCCCGATTTTATGACTATGTATGCATGAAATCTTTGAGCCACCACCATGAGTTTGTTGCCATAAAAGTTAAACTTTATGCTGGCAAATGTAAATGATGTCGCTAAAATTGTGGCCGAGACAAACCGCTTCCCCGACCTCTATCACACTTTCAATTCCATTCAATTCCATTCAATTCCATTCAATTCCATTCAATTCCATTCAATTCCATTTAATTCCATTCAATTCCATTCAATTCCATTTAATTCATCGTGGGTTGGAAATTTTGAATTCTTTCAAACCTTGTTTATGAAGCTCATCAACCATTAAACCAAACATCTGAGCCACCACCAAACTTTGTATTAAAACTTTATGCTGGCATCGTGGAGTCATATTAGAGTGAAGATATAAACTGAGATTTTTAACCAAACACTTTATTCATCTGCAATCTATGAGGTCTTACATCAGAGATTTTCAACTCGCCTTTTTTTTTAAGAAGTGTCGCCTTTAAGAAGTGTCGCGCTTTCCCAGGTCGCTGATCGCTGAAACGCTGATCAATAGAGTGTAGCTATCCTAATAGCGTTTATTATGCACCACCATGCCAGTAGAAAGTTTAATTAAGTTTAATTTGATGCTAAAAATCTCATGGTGGTGGTTTTAGGCTCAAATTTTATTTATTGGGTGTCATGTAATCGGGAAAAAGTGACAAAGAAAGAAAAGTTTACCCGTCCAAAACCCTTTGGCTTTGGCCCCACAACAAACCCTGAGTATCGAGCTAAGTATCGCGCTAAGCTTTCCAGGTCGCTGATCGCTGAAACGCTGATAATTAAAGTGTAGTTATCCTTTATTATTCACCACCATGCCAGTAGAAAGGCTCATGCTCAAATTTCATGAATCCATAGTCATGTAATCGGGAAAAAGTGACAAAGAAAGAAAAGTTTACCCGTCCAAAACCCTTTGGCTTTGGCCTTTGGCCTTTGGCCCCACAACAAACCCCCAGGAACCACTAGAAATTCAGAAAAGGATCGAATGGAAGTGACTTTTCTTTGGAACACCCTGTAGATTAAAGTTTTTCTTTCAGCTTTATCCTTGAATCGTTTCTTGGCCCTTTCATTCAATGGCCTCTATTTGAAGCGAGTTCAAGAATATGCATGGCTTCAAATCGCTCTCCCAATTGTACTTGGAGTTGCCTCAAGAGTTATGATGCTTATAAGTAATCGATTTTGTGATTTCCTTTTTTATGAAAGCTATTTTAGTTCCAAATTTGGGAGTAGTGACAGTTGCGACAACGATTCCGCTCGATTTGATGTTAATCTACAAAATGATGGTGGGAAAAGAGAGTCGACTTAATTTTTGAATGTTCAGAGAATGAAAGTCGTCGTCAATGATAAAAGTGAACGATTTTTGCTTGGACAGGTAAGGAAAAGGATGGGGAAAACGCGGACAAAAGTGGGAAATAGGAAAACCAAAACGACTTTGAGTGACAGTCCATCAGACTCTCGAATCCATAACCAAAACGAGATTACGATAGCTCTGTGGGTTACTATAGCTTTCACTAAAGCGGGGTTATGCTAGGCTTTTCCTGAGAGGCAGAAGAGTGCTGACAGACAGATGCTGAGTGCTGACAGACAGAGGTCAGAAGTCAGAAGTCAGACAGAAAGACAGTTCTCTGCTTCAAATCAGCAGAGAACATAAAGTTAGATTAGATCAATCTTTTCAAACAGATCTATTAGGTTGGTGGGAAAATAATCGAAATAAACAAGACTCAAACTTTGTCTTTGATTTTAAAAGTCCTTTTGCGTCATTAATACTAAACTTTTAGTTAATTGTGATTGATATATATTCTTCTCTTTTATGTTTTTTTTTTAACTTTACAATCGGTCTTTATTTTGAAGAAAAATTGAGTGTTTTAGGAGCATGGATAAGGAACAATTTCGGACACTTTTTTCTACGAGTTCAAGAGTTCAAGAGTTCAAGCTTGGCCATACAGCAACAGAAGCGACTGGTAATATCAACAGGGCATTTGGCGAGGGAAGTGTTTCTGATGGTATGGTCGCTTTTTGGTTTCGGCGATCTCACTCGGGCTCTCAGAGTGACATTTCATGTTTCATGAGACGTTTCATGACAAAGAACGTCAAGGAAGGCCTCTCAGAGTTGACGATGAAGAATTGGAAAAACTAGTGGAAGGAGATTCGACCAAAACATCTCGAGAAATACGCACAGGATCTTCAGGTTGATCATTCAACAATTTTGGCTCATTTGAAATCAATAAAGAAAGGTAAAGAAGATGGAGTAATGGATCCAGCACGAATTAAGCGACTCGCAGAAGCTGCAGCGTCTGACAGCCTCGACGACGCCTCGACGACGCCTCGACGACGCCTCGACGACGCCTCGACGACGCCTCGACGACGCCTCGACGACGCCTCGACGACGCCTCGACGACGCCTCGACGACGCCTCGACGACGCCTCGACGACGCCTCGACGACGCCTCGACGACGCCTCGACGACGCCTCGACGACGCCTCGACGACGCCTCGACGACGCCTCGACGACGCCTCGACGACGCCTCGACGACGCCTCGACGACGCCTCGACGACGCCTCGACGCTTCTAACCCGAAATGAAAAAGATCCATTTCTGAATCGGATTGTCACGTGTGACAAAAAATGGATCCTATACGACAACAGAAAAACAAGATCCGAATGGCTCAGCAAAGATGAAAAGCCCAAACGCCGTGCAAAGCCAGAGATTCATCAAAAAAAAAAGTGAAGATTACTTTTTGGTGGTCCATGAAAGGAATAATACATTTTTCTTTCTTGAAAACAGGAAATTCTATGAATTCGGACCCATAGATTTTGGAAATAGAAAAAATGCATACAAAATTGACAATTTTGGATCCAGGTTTGGTGAATCGGAAAGGTCCGGTCTTGCTTCACGACAACGCTCGCCCGCACACAACGCTCGCCCGCAATCAAAACCATCAAAAAAAATTGAGCGAGCTGGGCTACGAAATTTCTTAGTCACCCGCCTTACTCACCAGATCTTTCTCCTACGAATTTCCACTTTTTCAAGCATCTGTGCCATTTTCGAGAAGATAAACATTTCAAGAATCAAGGCGAGGCCGGAAACGCTTTCCAGCAGTTTATCGCCTCGAAAACGCCAGATTTCCATTCTGATGGAATTGGAAAACTTGTTTCGCGTTGGCAGCCGTGTATAGATGCTGATGGTTTTTACTTTGAATAAATTCATTTGTTATTGACTTTTAGTTTTGGACTTGAGGCTCCAAATTTCGATTATTTTCCCACCAACCTAATAGAAATTTCAAATATAACTTTATTCTGCTCAAATTCTCAATCCAATTCCATCCATTTTCAGATCATTGCCAACAATTTGCCCTTATCTTTTGTTTATCTCCTTTGCCCATTTATTTATATCACTTTGGGCAATTTCTGCCCATTTTTCTCCGATTTGGCTTATTATTTCGGAAATTTAATGCAGTTTTCTTTGGGTTTATTCTTCGAGGGGTGATTGTTTTAATTGGATGATTGTTTATCAAAAAAGATCATATTTCAGCTGTGTAACGATCTATTTGGTCAAACGAACGGAGAGAATAATACGCGTGAAAAGCAAAATAACTTTGAAAGTTGGGACACCACGACAGAGCTAAGGAAAAATGCAAGATTACGGGTTTTGAATAAATTCCAGAATTATCAGAAGTGTAGAGCAGAGGAAATAATGACTACAGAAGTGTAGAGCAGAGGAAATAATGACTACAGAAGTGTAGAGCAGAGGAAATAATGGCTACAGAAGTGTAGAGCAGAGGAAATAATCAATAATGGCTACAATTTGCACTAATAAAGCTTTTATGCCTCAGTTTGGATCACTTTTGATCAACAAAAAAAATATTTTTTCATCTCATTGTTGCAATCTCGGCGTCAACATTTTTCTGGAGAACTTTTTCCATTTTTTCCTTTTCCTCGCGTAAGCATTGCTCATTCGCTTTCACCGATTTTCGGGACTTGTTTGTTTTTTTTCAAAAATGCATATGTCGTAGCCGATTATGAATAGCGTCCAACCTAGGAGGGGTCTAGAAGCGTCCAACCTAGGAGGGGTCTAGAAGCGTCCAACCATCAAGTATTTAGTATCATTCAACGCAGAATCATTGATAATTATGTTAAATTTTTGAAATTAGAAAGATTGGATAAAAAGAAAAAAAATTATGGGGCTTCAAAGTTTTCTCTTGAACAAACAGTTTTTTTGCTCTAATTTTTTTTTCTTTTCATCCAATCTTTCTAATTTCAAAAATTTAACATAATTATCAATGATTCTGCGTTGAATGATACTAAATACTTGATGGTTGGACGCTCCTAGACCCACTCATCCTTAATCGGCTGAGGTTCATAATCGATTACGACATCTATATGCCGTAGCCGTTTACGAAATTCAGCCGTTAACGAATGAAATTTTTGATTCGAATTCGAAAGTACGAATGATTCTTTAACGGCTAGTTGTTAACGTAGCCAAAACGTAATCGTTCGTAGCCGTTAACGAATCGCTCGTAGCCGTTAACGAATCGTTCGTAGCCGTTAACGAATCGCTCGTAGCCATCCACAAATCATTCGTAGCCGTTAACGAATATGGGCTTGATGGTTGGACGCTTCTAGACCCACTCATTCATAATCGGCTACGGGGGTGCCGCCGATTTTGAATGAAACGTTGTAGCGCGGGCAATTTTTAACCTAAACTCCACAAATTTGGTACCAATCGACGCAGAATTCAATTCGCTACAAGATGATATAATATTCCTCATACAATTGTCCTCATACATTAAAGGGTTGCTCTACTAGAAAGATTTGCCAAAAAATTTCATTCATAATCGGCTACGACACATATATTGCTTTATATTCTGTTGGGTTGATTTGCTCTCGAGCTGCTCAAACGGCTCATTGATTCGATTTTGACCAAAGTGAATGCTCTACTCTTTTAATTCGAATCGAGGAGCATCTCTTTTAATTCTAACGGCCAACATCGAGGAGCTTCACCTACACAAATATCTAAACACTTGAGATCCCGTCGAATTGAGGTTGCTTTGACCAGCGTTGAGGACAAAAAAGCTAAAATGCGGCTAATAACCAATTACGGAGCACTAGAAAGTTATGTGAAGATTTGTATAGCCTATTCTATTCAACATTGTCGACTCTATCAAAGGGCTTGACGTGAATTCTGAAGTCAAAAACCATTCAGAAATTTATTCTAATGCATTTTCATCAGGGTTTTCTCACATCTATGTCAAAAAAAATGAACTCAAAAACCATGGCTACAGCTTTTTTCTCACAAAAATGACTTTGACTCTCAAAATTGCAATGAATAGTCATGCCTACGATTAGCTGAACTCACACTCCAAGCTGCCAATTTTCTCTGAAAATAAACGCAGATTTTGAGTCCCGACGACATAAATTATCTCTCTAAATTTGGTTCCTTATCTCTACAAATTTGTTTCCTTATCTGTACAGGGTGCGTCATAATGCAACAAGATACTCAAGGCATTGCACACCAAGAAGTTTCGCTGGAAGAAAATTGTTAAACAGAAATAGCTTTATTTAACAGTAACAAATAAGGAAACAAGAGATCATCGGATATGACCGCCTTTTGCCTTGATAACAGCCCTTAATCGGTTCGGATATGCCTCCACTGCGGCCCGAATGTCGTCTTGAGGAGTCGCCTTCCATCCTTTGGTCAAAGACTTCTTCAAAGTCAAAGACTTCTTCAAGGTCAAAGAGCAGACATTAGCCTCTAAGATGGCCCAAATGGAAGTGTTCATCACATTGAGATCCGATGAGTTTGGAGGCCATTCATCCTTGGTGATCACTGAGGGAAAGTTGGCCACACACCAGTCCTGAACCGTCTTCTTCGTGTGAGCGGGAGCTCCATCTTGCATGAAGGTCCAATTTTGATTGTTGGATCCCAATCCTTCCAAAAAAAGGGGGCAAAAAATAAGAAAGCTGTTTGGAAAACGGTCTTTGAACTCTTGTTGCAATAATTATGACGCACCCTGTACGAATTTGCTTCCTGATCTCTCTAAATTTGGTTCCTGATCTCTCTAAATCTCTCTAAATTTGCTTCCTTATCTCTCTAAATTTGACTCTCATCGATGACTTAAAATTAAAACCATCGACGACATCAAAAATTTTTCGAGAACAGCTTGTTCACTAAAATCACGTGCACTTTTGGATCAAACTCGGTCAGTATTTTATTGACCAAGCAAGAAGTGGCTAAGATTCAAAGACTAGACTAGAAACAGCTGAATTGGATGTCAATCAGATCTTTCTTGATCATTTAATGCTAGTTTATCGTAAAC
Organism: Mesorhabditis belari; assembly: GCA_958450365.1. Taxonomy (NCBI): domain Eukaryota; kingdom Metazoa; phylum Nematoda; class Chromadorea; order Rhabditida; family Rhabditidae; genus Mesorhabditis; species Mesorhabditis belari. The sequence continues at coordinate 19,362 of CAUEEP010000511.1, read as the reverse complement.
TGAGACTCTGTTATTTCCCTCGAATATAGCTGAATGATTTTACTGATCAAGCAAGAAGCTATAAAGACTTAAAGACTAGAAACAGCTGAATTGAATGTCAACTAGATCATTGCGGTCCCTTAGCTCTCGAGATTAGTTCTGGCACATATCACGCAGTTATAAGTCACTTTTTTTCTGAATTTCGCCGGTGAAACAAAGTTTTCGAAGCATTCACAATGTTTTTATACAAATTGTCGAACGAATTTGACTTTTATTTCACTCTAATACCATTTATTAACCAATTTCTCGGCCTCGTCAATGGAACAAAAAAGTTTATCGTAGAAACATTTCAGACATTCTTCTTTTTCGGATTCTAAATAGTGAGATTTCCATATGCAATTAGATTGAAAGAGAATTTCATAGTTGTCAGTGTCAGTGTCAGTGTCAGTGTCAGTGTCAGTGTCAGTGTCATTGTCAGTGTCAGTATCAGTGTCAGTGTCAGTGTCAGTGTCAGTGGAAAACGATTTCAACCACTAACCATCACACGTTCTGAACAACATCTCCTCAAAAGAGAGAAACATTGGAAACCATACACAAACCATTATTGGGAAGAACTTCTCGTAGTCTTCGATTAACTGAAAATGTGCGGGAGTCATTTATGAGTGATTTCAAATAGCTTTTAACCTGTTCAACGTTATCCCATGGCAATTTCACTCCATCTGAGTGCTTTTTCAATGTGTCATAGTAGTGTTGAATGTAGAAATCTCTTCTGTAAAAGCAAAAAAAAAAAACTTCTCAAACTTTTCAAAAACTGACTTATTTCTATAGTTATCAGCAGTGACAGCGCTTGTCAGAATTCTCATTAAATCTTCCACTCCCGAGCTGATATGAACGACCTAAGAGATTTTGTCTTAGATTATTTAGATTATTTAGATCATTTAGATCAGTTAGATCAGTTAGATCAATTAGATCATTTAGATCAATTAGATCAGTTAGATCAATTAGATCAATTAGATCAATTAGATCAGTTAGATCAATTAGATCAGTTAGATCAATTAGATCATTTAGATCAATTAGATCAGTTAGATCAATTAGATCATTTAGATCAATTAGATCAGTTAGATCAATTAGATCAGTTAGATCAATTAGATCAGTTAGATCAATTAGATCATTTAGATCATTTAGATCAGTTAGATCAATTAGATCAGTTAGATCAGTTAGATCATTTAGATCAGTTAGATCAATTAGATCAATTAGATCAGTTAGATCAATTAGATCAGTTAGATCAATTAGATCATTTAGATCATTTAGATCAGTTAGATCAATTAGATCAGTTAGATCAGTTAGATCATTTAGATCAGTTAGATCAATTAGATCAATTAGATCAGTTAGATCAATTAGATCAGTTAGATCAATTAGATCATTTAGATCATTTAGATCAGTTAGATCAATTAGATCAGTTAGATCAGTTAGATCATTTAGATCAGTTAGATCAATTAGATCAATTAGATCAGTTAGATCAATTAGATCAGTTAGATCAATTAGATCATTTAGATCATTTAGATCAGTTAGATCAATTAGATCATTTAGATCATTTAGATCAGTTAGATCAATTAGATCAATTAGATCAGTTAGATCATTTAGATCAGTTAGATCAATTAGATCAATTAGATCAGTTAGATCAATTAGATCATTTAGATCATTTAGATCAGTTAGATCATTTAGATCAGTTAGATCAATTAGATCAATTAGATCAGTTAGATCAATTAGATCATTTAGATCATTTAGATCAGTTAGATCAATTAGATCAATTAGATCAGTTAGATCAATTAGATCATTTAGATTATTTAGATCAATTAGATCAATTAGATCAATTAGATCAATTAGATCAGTTAGATCAATTAGATCAATTAGATCAATTAGATCAATTAGATCAATTAGATCATTTAGATCATTTAGATCATTTAGATTATTTAGATCAATTAGATCAATTAGATCATTTAAACCATTTAAATCATTTAAATCATTTAAATCATTTAAATCATTGAAGTTCACCTGCCAATCGATGAAATTCCTCACATGATACTCGCCTTGTTCATTCTTATCCCATATCATATTTCCAGGCCACCTAAAATCTAAAATTTCGACATTTTCATCGATTAAACTCACATGTCACCATGGCAGAGAATTTTGTGAGCAGCTGAAATTTGTTCTCATCGTTCTCTTTCAATATCACTTTTTTTAAAATTCACTTACAAAAGTGCTCGAGTTTCTGTTTGTAAATCTCGGGTGTCTCATAAATAGGCAACATCTTTTTCATCACCTCCACTTGATGACTTCTTTCTGGGTATTTTGCCGTGATTTGGTCTAAGCCTTGTTCGATTTTCTGAAAAAAAAAGAAAGCAGCTATATAGTTTGAGCTTGTCTAAGTTTTAAGTTGTAAGTTGCAAGTTGTAAGTTGTAAGTTATAAACCGTTTGATTAACCCATTCGCTCATTAGCTCGTCCATCCAATGTGTGTCCATTGCATCAACGATTTCTGGATTCTTTAAAGCTAAAGGGAAATAGGGAAATAGTGATATTGTGTCTTTTGGCACTCACAAAATGCGGCTAGTTTCGCTAAAACGTCAATGACATCGATAGCGCCTGACTCTTGTACGGTGTGATAGAAATGGCGATGAGCGAAATTCTCAAAATGCTCCATCGCAAAATAACCTGGATTTTTAGTTTTTTCGTTTTGTCGATTCTCCTAACCGGCTTCAATTCCCTCAAAATCGAAATCCCTTCCACAATAATATTTCGGCACTTTCATATCGCGAACAAATTCGGGATTTGCGTGCGCTTTCTGATAGAAGTTGAACTCGGCGTCGTGAACCTGAAATTGATCTTGAAATTGCTCTTCCCCCAAATCAAATCCATTTCTCACTCTTCCCCCGTCATCAAATCATCCAAATCTCACTCTTCCCCCGTCATCAAATCATCCAAATCTCACTCTTCCTGCCATTCCTTTCATTGAATCGAAATTGATTTGAGCGACTTTCTCACAGAATTCCTTCAATTTGTCACACGTTGTGATCTTCAAGACCAACTTTGCCGGCAACCTCTCCACATCTTCGCTCCAATCAAACTCGACAAGAGTGATTTTTGAAATAAAACCCTGGAAAAGTCGATTTTATGCTAATTTTTGCTAATTTCAGGCTAATTTTATTCTAATTTTATTCTAATTTTATTCTAATTGTATTCAAATTTTTCTACTCACTCGTCCATCGCCGATCATTTTTGCGCTTCGCTTCTCGCCGGTTTTCGCTTTCGTGTTGAACGCTCTCTAAATAGGATTTGATTTGATTTGATTTGATTTGATTTGGTTTGGTTTGATTTGGTTTGATTTGATTTGATTTCATTTCCTTTAATTTCATTTAATTTCATTTAATTTCATTTTATTTTATTTAATTTCATTTAATTTCATTTAATTTCATTTAATTTCATTTGATTTTATTTGATTTTATTTCATTTCATTTCATTTCATTTAACTTCATTTTATTTCATTTCATTTCGTTTCATTTCATTTAATTTCATTTCATTTAATTTCATTTAATTTAATTTCATTTAACTTCATTTTATTTCATTTCATTTCGTTTCATTTCATTTGAAAACGGTTTCTTAAATCGATGAATGCTTCTAAAGTAAGCATGAGCTCCAGCTTACTCGAATCTACTCTTTGATCTACTTTGATCACAGTTTACTCTTTGATCAAAAAGTTGAGTCATCTATCTATGAAGCATTGTCCATCGCTAAATTCTTTGCTCATCATAATTTAGAAATACTCAATTCTCACTGAATTCCTCTTTCTACAGCAACTGTGCGTTCCAATTTACCTGAAAATCCTCTTCAACCATCGCCCAAGTGATTGGCGTGTCGATGATTCGCTCAGAGTCGTGCTGGCCATGTTCGTCAGCTACAGCTTGCTCTTCAACAACAATCGGCTCGGTGGGCGCCATTCACTATAAAGTTCTTCATAAACATAAATCGAATTTAAAAATGTTATTTAGAAGAAAGTTATTTAGAAAAAAGTTAGGTGAGCTTGAAAAATTAAAAATTTGACAAAAAAAAAGATGATTTATCAGAGTGAGAGAATTTTCACGTGATTAGACAAGAATTAATGAGAAAAAGATTGGCCGGATTGACTCGGTTTGGCCTGCTATCAGATACTCTCGATGAAATCACATTTTTTTAAGGCTTTTCCCTCTTTCACTTCTGAAAAAAATTGATAGCGGACCGAAATTTCAGTCTGAATTTCAGTCTTTGACCAAACAGAAAATTCAGAAAATTGCGAAAGCACAGAAAATTTTAGAATTTTAATGATTTCAATTTTTTTATTTATAAAAACGATTCTGAAAAGGGAGTAGACAATTTGAAAGTGATCACACTCGATGGACGATGGACGATTGACGATGGAGGATTGACGATGGACGATGGACGATGGACGATTGATGATGGACGATGGACGATGGACGATGGACGATGGACGATGGACGATGGACGATTGACGATGGACGATGGACGATGGACGATGGACGATTGACGATGGACGATGGACGATGGACGATTGACGATTGACGATGGACGATGGACGATTGACGATGGACGATTGACGATTGACGATTGACGATTGACGATGGACAATTTGAAAATTTCAATTTTTTGACCAAATAGAAAATTGGGAAAGCACAGAAAATCTTGGAATTTTAATGATTTCAAATTTTTATATAATTCTTTTTTATATGAACGATTTTGAAAAGTGATCACACTCGAGTGAACGATTTGAAAATTTTAATTTTTTTTGATCCAACTCACTTTCAGTTTCACAGAGAAGTCAAATCGGATTTTCACTTTTTTTCTTTGCATTTTTTTTTCAACGCATCAAATTTAAAACATTTTGATGATTTCGTGATTTCAAGCTCAAATTGGTGTGCGAAGTTGTGATTTGTGACACAAAAATGCTCGAGTTTCTGTTTGTAAATCGCGTTTGTCTCATAAATAGGCAACAAATAGACAACAACAGCACTTCTCTTCAGCACCTCCACTTGATGACTTCTTTCTGGGTATTTTGCTGGGTATGAGATTTGGATGGTCTAAGCCTTGTTCGATTTTCTGAAAATCCGATTTTCACTTTTTCTTTTTGCGTTTTTTTTCAACACATCAAATTTTTGATGCTTTTATGATTTCAAGTTCAAATTGGTGTGCGCAGTTGTGATTTGTGAAAGGTAGAAATCAAAATTTAAATCAAAATCTGAAACTTTTGAAAGTTTTATTTGAGTGAACGAAAACAAGAAATACTCGTATTGATATTGAATTGGGTGAACGATATCGCTTGGGGAAATTGATGGCTTTACGCCAATTTTAGCCAATTTTAGCCAATTTTCGCAAAGTTTTTAGAGCAATCTGGATATCACAGAACATGAAGAACATTGAAAAACGTTGAAAAACGTTGAAAAACGTTGAAAAACGCAAATTTAAAGATTGACTAGAACAAACGAGGGTTTTAGGAGAAAGAAAAAAGTCAAGTCAAAGTCAAATTTGATTTGACAAGTCAAATTTGATTTAAAGCCTTCAACTACTTGCGCAATTTCTCTCTTTCAACTCCTCGCCAAATCAAAAATGATCGGCGCATCGTCCTCGGCGTCCATCTCGACTTCGGGTGGACCGTCGGCTGCGTAGATCTGCAATCTCGGTTTTTATTCACTTTTTTGATGAGAAGTTTTGTTTATTTTCTTTTTTTTGGGTGATCTGGAAGGCACATAGCATCTCGGGGCAATTACTTTTTTTGATTTATCGATACCCAATTTTTCTCCCACCTCAGCGGCGTCTCTTGTCCTCGACGGGCGCGCCGCTTCCCGGATGTGTGCGCGGACGGCGATGGCGGCACAAATGCAGATAGCTCTGAAAAGATGGATAAAAATCGATTGAATACAGTAGCTTTTGCAAAGGAAACTCACCGCATACACGTATTCGCAACAATGAGAAACAGCGGTCCGCCAACTTGTCCGATATCGACGCCCCATGCGTGATTAAACGCAAACATCCACATGTATCTGAAAATATAATATTAGATTATTACTAGATTACTAGATTACTAGATTTCTAGATTATTAGATTATTAGATTATTAGATTATTAGGTTATTAGATTATTAGATTATTAGATTATTAGATTATTAGATTATTAGATTATTAGATTACTAGATTACTAGATTTCTAGATTATTAGATTATTAGATTATTAGATTATTAGGTTATTAGATTATTAGATTATTAGATTATTAGATTTCTAGATTATTAGATTATTAGATTACTAGATTACTAGATTATTAGATTACTAGATTATTAGATTACTAGATTACTAGATTATTAGATTACTAGATTTCTAGATTATTAGATTATTAGATTATTAGATTATTAGGTTATTAGATTATTAGATTATTAGATTATTAGATTACTAGATTACTAGATTTCTAGATTATTAGATTATTAGATTATTAGATTACTAGATTACTAGATTTCTAGATTATTAGATTATTAGATTATTAGATTATTAGGTTATTAGATTATTAGATTATTAGATTATTAGATTTCTAGATTATTAGATTATTAGATTACTAGATTACTAGATTATTAGATTACTAGATTATTAGATTACTAGATTACTAGATTATTAGATTACTAGATTTCCTAGATTATTAGATTATTAGATTATTAGATTATTAGGTTATTAGATTATTAGATTATTAGATTATTAGATTACTAGATTACTAGATTTCTAGATTATTAGATTATTAGATTATTAGATTATTAGGTTATTAGATTATTAGATTATTAGATTATTAGATTTCTAGATTATTAGATTATTAGATTACTAGATTACTAGATTATTAGATTACTAGATTATTAGATTACTAGATTACTAGATTATTAGATTACTAGATTTCTAGATTATTAGATTATTAGATTATTAGATTATTAGGTTATTAGATTATTAGATTATTAGATTATTAGATTACTAGATTACTAGATTTCTAGATTATTAGATTATTAGATTATTAGATTATTAGGTTATTAGATTATTAGATTATTAGATTATTAGATTTCTAGATTATTAGATTATTAGATTACTAGATTACTAGATTATTAGATTACTAGATTATTAGATTACTAGATTACTAGATTATTAGATTACTAGATTTCTAGATTATTAGATTATTAGATTATTAGATTATTAGGTTATTAGATTATTAGATTATTAGATTATTCGACTCCGACAATGATTTGATATCTTGTAAGCATTGATTTCCCATACCCATTCAAAAAAGCCATTTGCAGAGTGGCGACACTGATGTAAATTGTTAATCTGAAAATTTTTTTGATCTTTGATCTTGAAATTTTTGATCTGAAACCTTTTAAATCTTTTAAAAATCGTTTTTTATGTTAAGAATCGTTTAAGATTATTTCGTTTTTTTCTTTATTTTTCATCTTTTCTTTATAAACCTTGCCGGATCATCCCAAAAATTGTAGGCGCCGCGCATCTCGACCAATGCAATCGCGTGCACGGCCAATAGTAGTAATAGCACTGAAATTCGATAGACCTCGAATCAATCTAATCAATCTAATCAATCTAATCGATCAGATATGCAAAATTGAAGCACACCAACTGTGCTGGAAATGTCCTGGAGACAAATTTACCTATAGAGCGAAAATTAGCGGCACCCAACGGATTCCCCAACCACGCCTGAAACATTTGACCAATGAGCAACACAGAGAGAATGATGAAGAAGAAAATCTAAAGTTTTTCGTTAAAAATTCCTTTTTTTTATGTATCTAGAATTTAAGTGTGATATCCAGATGGAGAAATTTTCGAGTTTTCAACTCTCAAACACACCTCCAAAATGAAAACGCCTAGCAGAATCGTGCGATAATTCGGACCGTTCAACCGATTGACGATCACGTACGAGAGGGAGAAAGGCTTAGGGCGATGCTGGAAATGTGGATCGGGAACTTGACGTACTTGCTTGTACTTGACGTACTTGCTTGTACTTGACGTACTTGCTTGTACTTGACGTACTTGCTTGTACTTGACGTACTTGCTTGTACTTGACGTACTTGCTTGTACTTGACGTACTTGCTTGTACTTGACGTACTTGTTTGTACTTGACTACTTGACTTGTTTGTACTTGACTCACTTGCATCACTTGATGACTCAACCAATCCGCCGACGGTTTTAGCGCCGATCCAATGGAAAGCGAACGGATTTTCGCGTTTATGATCGCGTGAGTCTAAAATGTTCTTAGAATTCTTAGAGTTCTTAGAATCACAAAATGACATGAATCTCAAAATGACAAATCTAACCGCAAAAGCCAACACAATAAGCGTCGGAGCTAGCATAATCCCATAGCCGCAAAGTCGACGAATGAATAGAGGAGCTGTAAGATTTGAAAATTTAAAAATAAATATTATTTTAAAAGTCGTTATTTCTTTGTTGGATATCACAGAAGAATTTGAAAAAAATTGGAACAAATTGAATTGGTTTAAAATCGATTTTAAACACTTTGCAAACCTTCAATGAATTGTGTTCCTTGGTCAATATGTTTCAACACATCATTCCCGCCCAATAACAAATCGTAGACGGCGACACCTTTTGTCTAGAACTCTCTGGTTTTGTCCTTTTTTGTTTTCTCTTTTGTTTTGTCCCTTTTTCTTTCGTTTAACTCACACAAAGCATCATTGGGACAACAGTGAATTGAAGTGCTGTATAAAAAGGACTGCTTGGACCAAGGAAATGCCTAAGAATTGGTTTTGTTTTTGGGAACCGACCTCCAGCTGATCCAGCTGATTTTACCTCCATAAAGGTCCACCAGTTGACTCAACCGAAACCATTGAAATGTCGGTTTCGAGTGTTTGCCAACCTTGAAAGTTCAAGTGAATTCAAATTCTAAAGAAAACTCACTTACCATAAACAAAAAAGACAAGCACGTAAATGAGTAGATGAACGATCGATGATTGACTCGCATAACGGAGAAATGCTGCTATTTTCGTGCCCAACTGAAAAAGAAAGAACAACTATTGATTATGAAAATAAATCACTGATTAGAAATAAATCATTGATTAGAAATAAATCATTGATTACAGATAATCACTGCTTACAGATAATCAATGCTTACAAATCAATCACTGCTTACAGATAATCACTGCTTACAGATAATCACTGCTTACAGATAATCACTGCTTACAGATAATCAATGCTTACAGATAATCACTGCTTACAGATAATCACTGCTTACAGATAATCACTGCTTACAGATAATCACTGCTTACAGATAATCACTGCTTACAGATAATCACTGCTTACAGATAATCACTGCTTACAGATAATCACTGCTTACAGATAATCACTGCTTACAGATAATCACTGCTTACAGATAATCACTGCTTACAGATAATCAATGCTTACAAATCAATCACTGCTTATAAATCAATCACTGCTTATAAATCAATCACTGCTTATAAATCAATCACTGCTTATAAATCAATCACTGCTTATAAATCAATCACTGATTATTAGGTTGGCCGTTGATTCTTTCGATTTTTTAACGCTAGATCTAACTTTTTATTTTACACATCAAAAACGCCAAATAAAAAAAAACAGAATTTATCTACTCGAAATATTCACCGTCAACATCAATAACAACCGGCTACTTATCCGGCAAAAAATAGATTGGCTTCGAATGGCTTCGAATGGCGTCGAATCGAAAAACTGAGTGAGTGACAAGCGCACCATCGGACTATCATCTGTTCAGGTATTTTGTTCAGAATCGTCCGATTATCATTTTTTCAGGTCTCTGGAGCATCATTTGCGTGGAAAGATCTTTCAAAACGTCGAGGAAATGCGCTTTTCACTCACTCAGTTTTTCGATTCGACGCCACGTGAGTTTTACCGCCGCGGAATCTATTAGGTTGGCGACATTGAAATTTCGTTTGCGTTTCTCTTTATGGATTTTAACACTGTGGATACTATTACCGTCGCAATCTCTTCTGTTTTAAAAATATAATTATTGTGCTTTATTACGCGTCTTTTCTTTATTTCCAGTTGAAGAATTTAGTAAAAAAATCTTATAGATGCTAGACGACCTCAAAATATCGACTTCGCATTTGTTGCTGTCGCGATTTCAAACATGAAAAAAAAGCAACTGAATCGCATGAATCACTTTGTAACGTATTTGAGAAAGATGTTATCACTGTTCATCGATGTCAAAACTGGTTCAAAAGATTTCGAAAGGGTGACAGAAGTCTGGAAGATCTGGGACGAGGACAAACAACGATTTGAAGCGGATAATCGAAAGTGATCCGATAAAGACTACATGGAAACTTGCGGAATATTTTAATTGTGATCATAAAACAACCGAAAACCATTTGCATGAATTGGGCAAGCTCAATAAAGCTGGAAAATGGATTCCACATTCATTAAGCGATGCAAGCAAAGCCATCAGAGTTCTTTGTTCAGGAAATTTGCTTAGAATTTTCAAGAATAGTGGATTTTGGGATGCAATTTTAACTTCTGACAAGAAATGGATTCATTATGACAATATTACAAGGATAAGACAATGGCTCAGTCCGGGAGAAATTCCAAAGCCAATACCTAAACCAGATTTTCATGGAAAGAAAGTTATGCCGTCGGTTTGGTGGAGTACCCGAGGCCTGGTCCATTTCGAAGTGTTAATTTCTGGTCAGACTGTTGATGCAAATCTTTACGTTCGACAACTAGATCGCGCGGACGCGGTTCTTCGCTCAAAAGGAATTGATCCGACAACGGTGCGATTGTTACAAGACAATGCCTGTCCTCACGTTGCCAAAATTACGCAAGAGAAGATTGAGCAATGGGGCTGGGAACTTCTAGTTCATCCGCCTTATAGTCCAGATATTGCCCCGTCTGACTACCATTTCTTTCGAAGTATTCGGCATTCACTCGAAAGCCACAAGTTCCAGAACATCGAAGACATCAAAAAATGGGTCTCTGCTTTCTTTCAATCAAAACCAGCACAATTCTTTCAAGAGAGTATCCATAATTTGCGTCAAAGATAGAAAAATGTTATTGGTAGCTGGGGGGGAATCTATTGTTGATTAATTGTTTCTAGTTTATTTTTACGAATAAATTTTGTTGTTGCTCAAAAACGAAATTTCAATGTCACCAACCTAATGTTTGTTGCCGGATAACATCCTGCCGGAAGTGGCAGGATGTTATTGATGTTGACGGTGAATATTTTGAGTAGATAAATTCTGTTTTTTTATATTTGGTGTTTTTGATGCGTAAAAGAAAAAGTTAGATTTAAAGTTAGATCTAAAAAGTTAGATCCTAAGCCTGAGCCTAAGCCTAAGCCTAACCCAGAACTCGCTGAGATCCAAAAAATGGGGGTTCAGCCCAAACCCAAATAGACTTAGTGCTAGGCGCCAGCCGCTAGCCTACGCACTAAGTCCAAGCCAAAGCCTAACCCTAAGTCAAAAAACGGAAAGAACTTTCCGGTCAATCTAATGCAAATAAATCACTGATTAGAAATAATCACTGCTTATAAATAAATAAATCAATCAATCAATCAATCAATCAATCAATCAATCAACCAACCGGCATATACAAAATCATTCCCGCTGCTGTCACAAAGCACAAAAACCCGAGTAAAACGATTGTGAATGAGTGTGAAAAACGATGAATTGCTCCGAGAAAACAGAGTAGATGTAAAGTGTGTAGATGATCTAAAGTTTGCTCCAGATTGAAAGGATTTTTGTTTAGACCGGGATTATGTGAGAAATTTGAGATCTAATCCCTGTATAGTTTACCAGTTCTACAGCAAGATCGCTGTAGAAGAAAACTATAGCTGATTTTTTAAAGGCAATATATTGCAATATGTTTCGTGATACTCCAACTTACCAAAGGGCCCATGCATGAGTAGAAAAAGTGCGCTACGTAGAACATAAATGACCACAAAGGGCCGGCGCGAGTCGTCGCCAAACACACCGGAATCACGTCAAATGAATAGGTCTCATCTAAAAATGAGAAATCTCTATATTGTGACATCCAGGATTAGCTTTAGAAAGAAAAAAGCTTTTAGTTATTAAGAATTTTCGCTAGATATTTGGGTGAACAGGTTTTCTATAGGTGAACAGGTTCATCGATAGGCCATAGGTTCATCGATAGGCCATAGGTGAACAGCTTCACCTATAGGCCTTTCTCCTAATCTCTTCTAAACCAATCTCCTAATCGTTTGCTCACCAATAGATCCATAAGTTTTGTAGTGCGGTTGCAATTTGGTTATGTGTCCTTCGCAGCCTGTTGTCAGCACTGAGAGAAAAATGGGGATCACCTAAAAACATTTTTGTGAAGTGAAGAATAATTCGTTTCATTGTGGGATTTGTTTTTTCTTGAAGGTTCGGATTTTTCCAAATTACTTGCCATCATGAGAGGTACCGCTACCCAGGCTAACACTGGTGGAGCTCCATGATTCAACCGACTCACAACCAATAGAGAAATCCCAGTGAAAGCCGTCGAGTAGTCGACAAGTAAAATCGAGCTACGATAGAAACCCTGAAAACAAAGATGAAAGGGATTTGATGAGTGCGAATTTAGTGCACATGGGGATTGGATGAGTGCGAATTTAGTGCATAAGGAGATTGGATCAGTGCTAATTTTGTAAATGCACACCCTCTGACGGCACTTGTTAACAATTGAGTGCCTCAGAAATGGCACTCAATTGTTGAATCGTTGAAAAGCATTGAATTTGTTGAGTAAACACCAAGTAAACCACCTTAAGATCAGTCCAAAACGATTGTGGAACTTTCTCGATTTCATCCTGCGATACCTCGGCTTCAGTGTTACCAAAGGAAAAACCGCTTATCGCTAAGCCTAAAAGATTTCGATTTAAAATGAAAATTCGTGTTGACTCATTTCCAGTTTTAATGTTGACTGATTTCCAGATTAATCAAGTCTCAAAGCTCACCAAAAATCACAAAAACGTAGAGCACACTGGGCAAAAAGAGACAGAAACGAGTGATGAAGAAATCGATCCATTGAGGGAATCTGAAATCGAATTTGGCTTTATGGTAAGCTGATTTTGGAGCTCACTTGACGAGTAGACAATAGATTATCGTCCAAATGACGATATGTGAGAAAATGAGCGGAATCGATGGGATCGAGAAGTAGAAAAGCTCGTAGCTACGACCTGAAAATTTATAGAACTCTAGAAAAACTCTAGAACTCTAGAACTCTAGAAACTCTCGAACTCTAGAAACTCTCGAACTCTAAAACTCTACAAACTCTCGAACTCTCGAACTCTAGAACTCTCGAGCTCTAGAACCCTAGAAACTCTCGAACTCTAGAACTCTAGAAACTCTCGAGCTCTAGAACCCTAGAAACTCTCGAACTCTAGAACTCTAGAAACTCTCGAGCTCTAGAAACTCTCGAACTCTAGAAAAACTCTACAAACTCTCGAACTCTAGGAAAACTCTAGAATGAGTGCCAGGATTGACTCTGAGTCGATTTTCTTAGCGTTAGCCACGCTAGAAATAGAGCTACAGTAATCAACTCAACAGTAGTCAACTTAAAGTCTAAACTTGAACTCACCAATGTACCACTCATTCGGTTCCCAAAGTTTTGAGAGGTTTTTGTTGTCGAGAATGTTGTCCCGGATTAAATAACTGAAATTGGGTTACGGTAGTCAGGAAAATAGGGGAAAGGTTACTGTAGTCGTAGTGTGAAATAAAAACTTTATCAAGACGGCTTTGAAAGCGAATTGTTAAGTACTGTGATATCCAGGATTGAGAAATTTCGAAAACTCGTTTACCGATTGAACTCCTGTGCGGGCCAAAAGTTGTCAGGCCAGTGACTATAGTCGTGCACCTCGGTGACATTCTCGTCGGCGAATGGGGAACACTCACGGCTGTTGTACGAGTGACCGCAATCTGAACGAAAAGAGAAATCGAGATGACTCTAGTAGAGAACAAAGGCAGAACAAACCTTTTAGATGTGAGTCTCATTGGTAAACTCTTCAAAATCAATTTTATTGTATTCTTCAAGTCCCATTTTCTACAAGGTGCACCGAAAGTTCCCGTGCTTGTATTTTCTGTATTTTTGGTAATCTTAGATAAAAGATACGATTTTAAAAGTAAGAAATTCGAATTCCTCGCGAAAAACTGATTTAGAAAACGTTTCTGGTTTATTTATAAGTGCAACGCTATTTAAGACAAGTGATTGAGAAGAGAAGCGGACGGCTCAGGGGTGCTTTGGTCGCACAGTTACAGGGCACAGTTACAGGGCACAGTTACAGGGCACAGTTACAGGGCACAGTTACAGGGCACAGTTACAGGGCACAGTTACAGGGCACAGTTACAGGGCACAGTTACAGGGCACAGTTACAGGGCACAGTTACAGGGCACAGTTACAGGGCACAGTTACAGGGCACAGTTACAGGGCACAGTTACAGGGCACAGTTACAGGGGTTTTCCCATACAAATTTCCATCAAGGGAAATAACTGTAACTGTGCCCTGTAACTATGCCCTGTAACTATGCCCTGTAACTGTGCTCTATAACTGTTCTAACTCGGTCGTTGACCAAAACTTTATACATCCAATATAAAAAATGTCACATTTTATGTCTAGTTTTCGAAAAACATCTTGGCTCTTGAAAATCTTTTGATCTATTAAAGGTACAGGCCTGAAGCCCCAAAAAAATGTGGCCCTAAAGCGCCCCTGAGCGGACCCTCTTCTCAATCACTTGTCTTAAATAGTGTTGCACTTATAAATTAACCAGAAACGTTTTCTAAATCAGTTTTTTGCGAGGAATTCGAATTTCTTACTTACAGAAAATACAGAAAATACAGAAAATACAAGTACGGGAACTTTTGGCGCACCCTGTATCATGCATCGTCAAATCACTCACCAATTGCCCAATCCAAGCTGGTTCTCACTGAGAAAACGATGTAGAGAAGCGTTTGTGCCGCGCGTAACATCTCGGCCAGCAGTCGCTCGCCCACATGAAAGGCCAATGCCCAACCAATGCCTAGAATGCACTCCAGGATTCACGAAATTTTAGATTTTTCCCTTTCAAACCAACCAGCCGCAATCGGTGTCAAACTGGCATAAGTGTTCAGCGGGCCTTTTCGTGAAAGAGTTGCCACCGAGAGACACAACGATAGAGCGGGAAGAGCGAATAGAGGGAAAAGGATAGGCCACCATCTGCAAATGACAAATGCAAAAGATAATTTGGATAAGTGAAATCCTTTCTGTTTAGCAACCCGTTCAGGGGTTTGTTGTTTCATTTTTTTTGTGTGACTCACTTTGTCGATGCGGCCAACTGGAGAGCATACGGGGCACCGGCGGCCAGAAGACCCGCATAGGCTGATAGGCTTTCCATTTGTTTATTCAACAGTTACCGTATTTGAAGCATTTGCAGGGGAATCAAATTGACTAAACTTTCATATTGCTTTATATCAAAGTGTTGAAATGTTGAAAAACATTCGATTTCACAAAAAGGAAAGAAGACAGAAAGGAAAGAAGGTAGAAAGGAAAGAAGGTAGAAAGGAAAGAAGGCATACTTTGAGCAATAGAAATTTTGTGAAAAGCAAAAAAAGAATGATGACTGTGCTCTTTTAGCCAATAAACCCCTAGGATTGGCCATCATTTTTCCCATATTTTTCTATAGATTCGATATTTCTTTTTTAGATTGGCAAAGAGAAGGCACTGTTGTCACTATGTCAATAAGGAATCGAGGGATGGTATGAGAGAAGCACGAGGGAGGCATGAGGAAAGAGGCAACAATTCAACAAGTCAACGGGGAAACAATCGGTACACGGCCAATCCTAGGCGTTCGAAGAAATCGTTATAACAAGAAAATAAATGGATAACTAAGCACTGTGCATTCCAGAATTAAGGAAAATAACACAATTATCCAAGTCTCTCTGAGGGATGAGTCTGTAGAGCTCTTCAAGCAATCAACGGACAAGATACCCGAAAATGGTGGTTGCAAGAAAGTTCCAAGTGCTTGCTAAACTCTGTGCACTCCAGAACAAAAGATAAATACTATTTTATGCACGTAAGTGGTAGGATTAGACAAGTAGAGTCAAGTAAGTGGATCGAGACAACTTAATTTCAGGGTAATAGCTGAATATCTATAAAATTTAATAAAGAAAACTAATTTTTGATCAATTTTGATCAATTTTGATCAATTTTGATCAATTTTGATCAATTTTGATCAATTTTGATCAATTTTGATCAATTTTGATCAATTTTGATTAATTTTGATTAATTTTGATTAATTTTGATTAATTTTGATTAATTTTGATTAATTTTGATTAATTTTGATTAATTTTGATTAATTTTGATTAATTTTGATTAATTTTGATTAATTTTTGATTAATTTTGATTAATTTTGATTAATTTTGATTAATTTTGATTAATTTTGATTAATTTTGATTAATTTTGATTAATTTTGATTAATTTTGATTAATTTTGATTAATTTTGATTAATTTTGATTAATTTTGATTAATTTGGGGGTGGGACAAGTGCGACCTTTTTTTTGCGCACCTGGAGATTTGCGCACCTTTTTTTTGCTGGAAAAGGCCTTAAGAAAGGCCGTAGAGCTTCGAAAATATTTCGAAAATTTTTCCATATAAGGGAATCGTATGCGTAGATTCCGAATTTCGACAAATCAGACCTCGCTGACACGTCAAATTTGGGTTAAAAGGCAAAAACTACGCAACTTAACGCTTTTCCGCAGTTTTTGCCTTTTAGCCCAAATTTGACGTGTCAGCGAGGTCTGATTTGTCGAAATTCGGAATCTACGCATACGATTCCCTTCTATGAAAACATTTTTGAAGCTCTACGGCCTTTCCTAAGGCCTTTTCCAGCAAAAAAAAAGGTGCGCAAATGTCCAGGTGCGCAAAAAAAAGGTCGCATTTGTCCCACCCCCGATTAATTTTGATTAATTTTTGATTAATTTTGATTAATTTTGATTAATTTTGATTGGTTTTGATTAATTTTAATTGATTTTGATTGATTTTGATTAATTTTTGATTAATTTTGATTGGTTTTGATTAATCTTGATTGGTTTTGATTAATTTTGATTAATTTTGATTGATTTTGATTAATTTCAATTAATTTCAATTAATTTCAATTAATTTCAATAACATTTGGCAACAAAGGTAAATGAAAAAATGCAAAATTGAATACGCTGATGGGATTAAAATGATGAAATTAGGAAATTGGCTCTAATTTAGAAATGAATTGGATGAAATGAATCCAAATCAATCAATTCATGAAATGAAAAAAGCCAAAAAAAAAACACTGTGCACTTATCAGACTTATCAAAAATATTTCTATTTTCAATTTTGGAACAAACACGGTAAAGCTAGACCGGTAAAGTCTTCAAATCAGTCTCTCAGTCAACCACAAGACTCAAGAAATGACGAGAAATGACCGTAATGAGAAAATGAGTAAACAATAAGCTCCATTGCACTCCATAACAATAAGAAAATATTAGTATTTTGCATGCAAAAAGGTTGTGGTCGACTGGTAGAGGCGAGAGAGAGACACCGGGATCAATACCGGCCTTCCCCTTTTGTGTGCCCCCTCTCCCCTCGCGGTTTATTTACCTTTTCTCCCCCGTTTTCGATGGCCTTTTTCTATTACTTTTCATAATTTGTCTTTCACGAGATAAAGTCAAAAAGGGAAAGAAAGGGGGAAGAGAAAAGGAATCTGTTTTTGGCAAAATTTTTAATTTGGTCATTTTTTTTAGTCAAATTCGATATCATTATATTTAGAAGATATTGAATTTGTAATCCGAAAAAAATGCCGAAAAAAAGTGTCATAGCTTTGTCATAGCTCGACTTTTCTCCAATCTATCAGTAGCCTTTGTGATTCAATATTCTAATTCAAACAATTATTCGATAAAAACGAGCAGGTGAGGCAAAAATGACACATCCATTAGTGTCTCTCTTTTCATTCAACGATATATTTCCCTAGTTGGATCGTGGACACTTAATTGTTACTCAAGTAATGCACACACAATATTCCACTTCAAATCCTACCATTAACCTATAAATGATTGATTACCATAAATGTTCATAACAACGGTACAATTATTCTTTCATTGTACAATTATCTTTCATTCAATCGCTGAATAGGCATTGTCAATGGAGTTACTGGAGTGATAAATTTCACTCAAATTACCTGCTTTCTGCAGAACTGCAGTTCTCTTCTAAAACGAAGCTAAACCCTGGAAATGAAAGATTGATTCTTGAGTGCTTAAAGATTGCTTAAAGATTGCTTCAGATCATTGCTTAAAGATCATTGCTTAAAAATCATTGCTTAAAAATCATTGCTTAAAAATCATTGCTTAAAGATCATTGCTTAAAGATTGCTTAAAGATTGCTTAAAAATGCCACAAATTTCATCCTTAAATACATCGAAACAGAACTTGGATTCAATCGTGATCGCGTATGCGATTCGTGCTGAAAAGCTGTGTGATTGAAGAATGATAAGAAAAGACTGTGAGCTTTTAACCGTGACGACAAGTGCACCAGAAGGCAAGCGTTTATTAGAAAGCCCAAGTGGGATAAATTTCCGTGCAATGGTTGTCGATCCGATCTTGGCGACTTGGCAACAGTTCTTTCCTCTTCGGTCATCTACAAAAAAATAAGGGATAAACGTCAGTAATCTCTCGATGAGCCTGTGCGGCATTGAGTTTTCGGTTGAATGTCGCTGGTGTCTATTGCTAAGATTCTGAAAATGCGTGTCTAGGGGTTATTTTTGATGCTGATCACAAAACACATGTTTTTAGCCAAGGTTTCTGCACGGAAAACTAACGAAACGTGAAAACAGCCATTTTTTGGCTCTGCCGCCCTTTACTAAAATAGCTGTAAAAACTTTTAGAAAAGAGATATCTCAAAACGGTTTTTACCAATCGATCCGTCTTGAATTCAGCTTTAGGATGAGCTATAAAACGTCAAAATTCGACAAATTTAAGGTACTCTCCCAAAAAATCGGAAAGAACTTTTCCACCAACCAAATAGTTGAATTAGTTGAATGTGGTAACAAGCGTGTTTAAAAAGTTCTAGATTTACAGGTGTATAATAGAATTATTTTAGGAAACAAAGGCAAAAACTAACCACAGATGAATAGAAGAGTAGCCTCTTGTAATTCGCTCCTCATTTCAGTCCGAGCCATTCCGGTATACGAATTCCTTGATCCAAAATGATCGTTGAAGCCTGATCGACAAGTTAGTACTCGAACAAAGTTTAATAAAGGTTTAATAAAGGTTTAATAAAGGTTTAATAAAGGTTTAATAAAGGTTT